>JAPQRP010000003.1:11114364-11131904 GCA_037367295.1 Apogon hyalosoma
TGACCATGAAAAGATGAATAACTGCATTTTACACCAATTATTTACATGTATTGATAGGATTAGTGGATCAACAGTTAAGCTCAGTAGATGCTTTTGGTCGACAGTGGAGGTCTGGGTCTTTATGGGTTAATACAACTTACAGATCACAGTGAATCTATTATTTTGTTAAAATTGAATTTTTCTTTAAACATTTCAGGTTATTCATATTTGTTCAAGTTATTCACATTTTATTGTGAGAATAGTTTGTAAATGTAAATCTTTTCATAGTGTAATTTGACACCCTTGACTGCTAATATCTTTAGTGTAATTTTTTCCATTTTGCAAATTCATCCTGCAGGCCAGATTGGAACCTTTGGCGGGCCAGTTTTGGCCCTGGACCATATGTTTGACACCCCTGGTTTATGAGAATAGCAGAGTTTACATTTTAGAGGGTGCTACAACTTTTTTTTTTTGGAATAATGGCTGTAGAAAAACAAGAGGAATAAGTGTAAATGAAAGGAGAGCTTACTAATACTGCCACCCCCCTGCTTACTGATATCCTGTCTAGTCAGGGATTCATTTTGAATTTTAAATGAAAGATAATTGTAAACTAGATTAAACTAAATTACAGTCCTTTTCAGTTGGACACATTTTCGAAGTTAAAATGTAAAAAATTAATTAAAAAAAATCTAACTGGAATGAAGCTATTCAACTGTGCGCTGCACCTCTCCATGTGATAAATAATATGTGTCAAATTTGAACAGAATCTGATGAATAGTCTTTGAGAAATTGTTTGGACAGAGATCTGGGAGGGATGGAATTCCTGGCATTACTATATACCCTCACCCTGGGGGGGGTAGGAAGAGAGGCAGATGAAGTCTGTTCTCAGTAGGGCTGGGCAAAATATCAAATCACTTTAATTATTTATAGAGGTTTTATTTTCAGAAAACTGTGAAAAATGTCTAAATCACAAACTAAAGGTTATTCCTCTTAAGACATTTCTTGTTCATAAAAACATTTGAATTCAACCAGTTTGCTTCTTGTGTGTGTTTCTCCGATCATATATTGCGTATATTTTTGTTACAGAGTATTTTTGAATCAGTTCATGTGGCCAGAAAACACACAATAAAATCATATATTACCCATAACACTTTAATAGTCCATTTTTTGTCCATGTCAGCCAGCTGTAGTTCCAAACTACTGCAGAAACATGGCAGTGCAACATGATAGACATAAACAGCTCATTCTAAGATAATGAAAAAACATAATATCCACATTTTTGTGGTAATATGCACTGATGAAACACATATTCTGCTGCAATTAAATATCCCTAAATTCCCTTGAATCAAATTCAATGGAACAATAAATTATGTTACTTTCAGTAAATACTTTATTTGAGTGATGGTATTGTTTATATTCTGTCAGTTTTCCTCAGATTTGATGTAAATTTGCTGTGATAAGCTTCAGTGTAACCTCTAATGCCGATTATACAGAACCTCTACCATCTCATAAAACACTTCTATCAATGTCAAATTGTAAAACACACCCAGACACTACAGAATCTAAAAAAAGTGCCGCCCCCCCTTCTCTTTTCCTCACCTCCGGACGTTTCTGCTTCCTGGGTGGACCGGACACCCATCTGTTCCGTGGGTGTCTCCTCCTTCTCCTCCTCTTCCTGTGCCCCACTGGGACAGACCTCCTCTATAGCTGTGACCATCGTCCCCAAAAGCCCTTATTCTTCCTCCCTGTTCGCCACAAGTATGCACCAGCTAAACCACTAGTATTTCTGCGACTGTGCCTTGTCGTCTCGTCTGGAGCTTCTGATCTGCTACAACTCCCAAGAAAGAGAGGGAGTCCACGGTGGACACGGAGGGGAGAGGGGATAGAGAGAGACACAAAGAGAGCGACAATAGAGTGGGATTAAGCTCAGAGGATATTAAGAGACGAGGAGGTGGGAGGTTAAGATGGGGAGGGAGTTTAAGAAGAAGAAAAAGAAGAAGAAGGCAAGAGGATGTGGAGAAAAGACAAGCTGAGAAAGACAAGCATGACGAGCCGGGGACGAGTAGAAAGCCGGACTGTGTGCACAGATGTGGACATGCGTTAGATGCTTGTCAGTCCCCTCCCTCCACTCTGGCTTTAATACCTTCCCTTCCTAACCCTCACCCCTCCTCTACTGTTAATAACACACACATACACACACATAATCCCACAATCCTCGCCTGCTGTTGAGTACTTGAGTACCCCTCCTCTTGTATTCTCGACCCCACCCAAAGTCTAGACGTACTCACATGTGCACCTCCACACACACACACCAGTTGGATGTGTCATTATGTAAGTAATCTTACATAAGTGTTACTGAAGGGGGCTTGATCCTACATGCCATTCTTTTCTGCTTCTTTCTCTCTTTGGCGTTCCTCAGGGTCCGGACACCACCCTCCCACTGCCCCAATGTGCAGACACTCAGCGTGTGCAGATTGTGCTCAGTCGTATTCCCTCCTCTGTCATCCACCTCCCCAAAGCAGCATGTGTCAGCCTAATAAGAGGCGCTTCTCTCCTTACCCCCCTTTCTTCTTCTTCCTTTTTTTCTTTTTAAATGAGTGTGCCCAAGCCAACTTTCTTCTTGCTTAATCAGTAGAGTGGAGGTGCTGACAGGATTATGCACATTTTTGGGACTGCAGTTTAAGCCGCTCTGCCTGTGAGTCTTTTGGGAAAAGTAATGGGTGTGTGGCTTAACAGGAACCTTGTATTTTGCATGTCCCCATAATGAAATGAAATATATGACATCTATGCACTTAATTCCATAGTGACGTTTGCTATTTATAGTACAAAGCAATATGTTATTATCACATATATACGTCTTCTGTGTAGATGAAAATACTGAGTCACACAATTTTCTAACCAGAGTAAAGTTTCTATATGGGTGCTTCTATGAAACTGGTCCTAAAAACAGGACAGAGGGGCTAAAAATTCAAACCAGATGTAGACTAATGTTATGAAGCAAGTTTAGAAGCACTTTGGGGTCTATTTTAAAAATAAATACTTAATGAGATAAAAGAGAAACTATTTTTCAGATAAAACACATTTTTATATTATTTTTATACAAAAATCCACATGTAACACAGTAAAAAGGACACAAAAATTGCAAGCTACTATTTTTTCGAATACACATACCTCACAGGTACAGTTTGGGAATCAAACTAATTATGCAAGGCAGAGTGTTTCACAAAAATGGCCGCTGTTGCAAAATCACTTATGATTTTTATGTGATTAAATGGGCAGGTTCCGCGTGTGACGCAAGTGGACACGATGTGTTATGCGCAAAACCTGGAATGAGACCAAGATTCATGTAAAACCTACATGTCTGGATTAGAAAAACCACTAGGATCGTCAAATTTAACACAGTCTCTTTATTTATAGGGGTATATAAGACCGCTTCAAGCTATGTTTTTCAGATCAAATGCACTAACACCTAGGTAGTTTTTCCTGTCCCAATTTTGGCCCCAATATTTGATTAAAAATTCATTAATTTTGGGATGGCTCAGAGCAAGAGTATAATTTTTTTTGCATTTATCTGAGGTCATCATTAGGTACATCCTGGGGGAAAATACGTCTACATTTCACTTATTGGGTCTAAAAAAGCTGGAAAAGTGCCAGATACCAAAATGAACCCAGTTTCATAGAAGCACCCATATGCAGATTGCATATAATACTGTGCAAATGTATTAGGCTTTGCTGTTTTTGCAGGGTTCTAATGTCTGTGTCGATATTTCTAACAAGAAATATGCAGGAAATATGTGTACTGTATTGAAGACAAAAATCCAAACTAAACAGCTTCTACAGGTAAAGTTTAGTGTGATCTCCATTTGGATTCAGTACATCTTCAACTCTTGCATCGATATTCTGAATATTGAAATGCGTTTTTTGTTTTTAAAACTGCATATTTGCTGTATATTCCACAAAGACAAAGAAATGCATATGAGCGGTCATGCATTTCAGGAAAAAAGTCTGAATAGTACAGAAGCTGTACAGGATCACCTGGACGGAGGAAAGGATAAAAGACCATGAAGGCTTCTGAAAGTCACATCCAGACAAGTCGACCTGAGAGAGTCGAACATTTACTGAATCCAAACAGAGGTCACACTAAATACTTTACCTCCACAAGCCGTTTAGTTCAGATTTTTTTTCAATACTGTGAACATATTTCCTGTTCACATTACACCCCTGCATAAAAACAACAAACTTAGAGCCTGCCTAAGACTTGCACAGTATTGTACTTTTAGCAAGAATCATGATTTCAGTCAGATATTTGATTAACTTTGCTTCAATCTCTTCATGCCTATAAAGTCACTAAAACGTTGATCTTTGACCTTTGGCCACCAAAATCCAGGTGTGTACCACTGAAAGGACTACCTGGGGTACTATGTTTTAAATGTAATGGGAACCTAAAGACAGACCATCATGTACAGTGTTTACTCTGTATGAGTTATTAAGTCAACACATGAAATAGTTCCACTTTTGTATAGATTTCATAAAGTTGGATTAAAACATTTTTTACCTCTTTTCATGAAACGATTGTGACAAAATGATTTATTCTTGACAGATAATGTGGAACTGGGACTATGTAATCTTTGCGCCAGGTCCAAGGTGATTAAAGAAAAAGCATTTTAGGGCAGTTTTGTGTTAAGAGTAAAACTGACACCAAGATTTTACATTTCTACTGAAAATGTAAACCCGTTATTCATTGTGGTTAAGTTAAAGCATTAACCAACAGGGTCGATCTCAAAATAAAAGGCATCACCACCTCTGCAAGTAAACTGTATCAAAATACAAATAGGACTGAATCATCTGTGACACATGATCAAAACTAGTTTATCCACCAATTCTTAAATCTGCAGCTACATTATTATAACACGCAACTTGACAGCCGGAGCCCAGCAGAAGCAGCATTTCTTTTAGTTGCCATCCTTCGATTTGATCCAAATCTGTCAAGATGTAAAGGAAAAACTGAAAAGGCCAAGCATTTTGACCAAAGTCAAACAGGCTCCTTCCTTTTTGCATCCATCAAACCCCTCCCACAGCTGTGCAAAGAGAAGATCTGCAGGCTTTAATCCACCCTGCCCCTCCTCTTGCTCCATCCCATCCTCAACACGACCAGTCAACCCCTCCCCCAACCTCAGGCCGTGGGATTTTAATCCAGCCACGAAAGCACCGGATTACAGAATCTCTCTCTCTCTCTCTCTCTCTCACTCAGATGACACAACCATGTGTTGAGCTACACTAAGGCGGTGTGCAAAAGTGAAAAGAGGTTTGCCCTCTGAGCATCTCTTAAAGTGCGATACACGACATGGAACTAACTGCACTTCACAGTTCATCACACACAAGTGTTTTCAATCCAAAAGGTGAGCCTAATATTTCCTTGTCACAAAGCAAGTAGCTGAAAGCTCATTTCCCACAGAAACCATCTGTACTAGAACAGCCATGTGAGGAGAAAATAAAACACCTTGGCCATAACAGAGTAGCAGAGGTTGATCGATAGCGGATGTTTAAGGGCTGCTACAAAAGGCTGATAACAGATTCATCGACCGATATCACCCCTAAAACACAAGTGACACTGACAGAAATTATTTGAGTTTGTCAGAAGTGGGAAAGCTGCAGGAGTAAAGATCTAAGTCAAAGTAATGAATCAATAAATCTGAAACTGAACTGAACTAAGCATAAAAAACAGATGAATCAGGGTGTTCTTTTTACTTAACTTGTTATCCATCAAAATAATTATTTCTGTTAAAAAACCTAATATAAGCCTGATATAAACCATTTTTTGGTGCGGAGCTCTACCGATACAATCGTAAAAGCATCTTAGTGGGGCAGATTACCATGTTTACTTCTACAAAGCATCATGCAAAATGACCACATATACTAGGTTCACATTCTGCTATTTACCAGAAACTCTAGACAAATAGTACTGCATTATAACCTACAGCTCAGAGTGGGAAGATGAAAGCATATATAACAACAAATGTACATTAAATCAGACCATGTGCAGAGAACATAGAAGGAGCGCTATACACAGCAGCAGCAACAGCAAATTATATGACTCCATCCTAAGGGATTCAAAGAAAACTGAATTCCTTTGCTTTAGACTAATGTTAGCATAGCCTTTTGCATACAGAGCATGTACTATTTACCTTGTATTTCAAAAACTCACAATTTAAAAACCACTACCTCCTTATTTCTTTAACAGTTTTTCTTTTGAGGAGCAAAGATCTGCACATCCTTGCTTCAAAGTCTGATGTTTCTCCGACTGAACTGATAAAATCATGTCAGCCTGCAAAAAAACATTTTCCTTATCGTCTCCAGAGCATCAGAACTGAAGCAGAGGCGGGGGAGAAGTTGTGTTTACCTGTGCCAGTCGGTGTAGTCCAACCTCAGCCCTACTGGCTGCTCATCAGCCAACTGTGAAGACATAAAGACAGAGACAGAACACAGAAGAGAGGGAATTTGTGAAGCTCATCCTTGTGAGGCATGAATATTCAGTTATACTTGCAATCCTGCACCCCAGTTTTCATCATACCTCACCCACATATACACTGTCTTCAGCATTCAGATATGTACTCCTGCTTACTCCTCACACACAATCAATGTCTCCTTCCTTTTCCCTTCGGGTTATCCGTTTCATCCATCTACAGTATGTCATCCTCCTGCAAAGCCAGAGTCTCATCTGTTAACTGAGGTGTTTTTGTCTTAAGAGGGAGCCATTCAGGACGATTCATTGTCCTCTGCTATTCACTGTCTGATGTCTGCATCATCAGCTGGAAAAGTGCCATCAACATAGTAAACGGGCATTACTCTCAGGCAGTCATGACAAAGCACTCTGCATTCATTACCCATCAAATCCTGCTCTCACTTTCATTTCCAGTTTTGCACATGTACCAAACTATACAAAAAACATCTAGAACTCAGCCCATACTGGATACCAGGGACCAAATGTCAGTGCAGATATTGGGGTAAAGAGGTGAACTGATGGGGATTTTAAAGGCTGATAGTATATTAACTTTGGTTTCACTTCATTTGAGACTAGACAGGTGCTGAAATGAACATCTAAACCAATAAAAATGCCTAAATAAATAACACTGAACATCAAACTCACAGCAATTAATAAATGTAGAACTGAACATCAAACTAACTACAAAAAAAAAAAAATCTATGTGGGAGGGATTTCTATTTAATGAGCTATTCTCTTCCTTCAAAGTCAGTTTTCTGGTTCAGAAATACACTGTCCAGTCGGAACAAAAGTCCCCACATGGATTTAACTTTGCAAATAGTTTAGATCTTTTCACTGGATAATTACTGCATTGATTAATATTTTAGGTGCACAAAGTTATTTAACTTTAACTGATGCAGTGAGAAGCTTCTCCTTTTTAAATAACCACCAATTTCACACAGAGCAGAAAGATTGGAATGTGTTTCAATGGATAAAGGTCATGTGATCTAATGAGTCCAGCTTGACCCTGATGGGTGCACCAGGGTGAGAAGTGAGGTGGATGAAGCGATTACCCATCATGCCGAGTGCCTACAGTACAAGCCTGTGGGGGCAGTGTTATGATCTGAGGGCGGTTCAGTTGGTCAGGTCTGGTTCAACAACATGATGGGCCGGATCTACTAAAGGTTTGCATGTATAAAAACATGTGCAAACTCATTGCACATGCCAAAAACAGTGTGCATTAAGGGCTGCGTCTTTCAAAGTGCAAAACAGTGCGTCTGCATCCAGTTTGTACTTTTGCTGCAATGAATATGCAATATGGGGCCTTTACACACAACTGTACATATGTGGGGAGGAGAAAATGTAAATATATTATTTTAGCACACGCAAAGTGATTTATCAAACCCAAAAGCAATTTTGCTGATAGAAACTGCGTCTATATTTAACACGTCTCAAAGAGAGGTGCAAACGGTTTGTATGCGAAATTGCGAACACATGGCTGCAGTTATTGTCCAAGAAGGAGACATCGAAACGATGAAACAAGACGCAGATAACGCATTTTTCACCCTTGTGTGAACATTTTTGGAATGAATGAGGAAACACTCATTAAAACATATGGCCTATTCAGCCTTGTCAATTTGGAGCTGTTGGAGGAAGTCAGATCAGATTTGGAGCCCATCACCTGCACCTGCTCCTCAATGCTGGTCAGAGCCATCTCATTCACTGTGCCCCCCCACCTGTTTTATTTGCTGACGTTCTATTATATGCCAATTTTTTTCTTCTTCTGATGTATTTATATCTTCTTTTCACTTCATCCACTATTCACATTGTTTTACCAACAGCATTTTTTTTTTTTACATATTCTTCCAATATAGTGTTCCTTTGTGCCATCATTAGATTTCTTTGCTGTAGCTCATTAAAGTGTTTATTTGCTTCATCTACCAGCACCTTTAATTCTATAGGGTTGAATTTAGCTTTGCGCTTTCGTCTCTCCAAACTCACCATGCTGCAAACCAGCAAAAAACACACAACCCCCTCATTTAAATAGGCGTGTCTCCAACACATTTGTACCAGTTGTCATTTACGCAAACACTCTTAGTGAATCACCCAAAAACCGTGGTTCATCCCCACATGCAAAATTATAGATTGCACACAAATTAGTACACGCAAATTGGGATCTTAGCAGATCCGGCCCTATGTGTCCATAAACTGAGGTCAGCTGAACCTGAATATACTGAATGACCAGGTCTACAGGTTTGTCATCAGTAGATTTTTTTTCTTCCCTGATGACAAGGATATTCCAAGACAACAATATCAGAATTAATCACTCAAACTTTGGAAAAGAGGTTCAGGGAGCATGAGACATAATTTTCACACCAGACCTGAACCCCATCAAGAATCTTTGGGATGTGATTGAAAAAACTTTACATAGTGATCCAACTCTCCATCATAAATACAAAATTTGGGTCAAATTTTTGTGCAACCATGAATGGACAGAAATGCTTTGACATTTACTGTGACATTACATAAGCATGATGTAGCTTAAACAATACCACTCTGAATGCATCCTGTAATCAAAGCTAAAGACCATCCAACCAAATATTGTATGTGCGACTTTTTTGACATTAGCTGTTTCTACATCTGTCTATACGAGCAGACTGTAAAACATGTCACTTAGAATGATCATTTTATCTCGACACTAAATCACAGTTGATGTCTAATAAAAATTTTGGAAAGATGCTACTTTCCTTTCTGGATCCTATTTTCCTGTAACTCTGTAAACACTGTAGACTGTTCAATATTCAAGCTTCATCTGTCTGATAGACTGGAAAAGTCTGGTGCTAAACTCATTCATGATGCCCTGAAAAGCCATTGTAAAACGGACCACAGAAGAAAAAAACTCATTGGCTTCAAAAACAATGAAAATGATGCGTTTAGAAATAAATGACTTCTGCATTCATTCCCAAAACAATAGATTATCACTCTTACATGCTTCATTTCCTACAGCCATTTAATTTTCCAATTTCCCACAATTCTCTTTCCCAGAGCAACAAAAGGAAGTTCTGGTTGTTGAAAAGATCTTCCTATAAAAATCACAGAGTGGATGGCCCTTAACCTTTGACCTTAAAAGCCTGTCTCCAATAGCAGGTTCCTGTCTGCATTTACAAAGCAGTTTTCAAGTGTGAAACGCATGCATTGTTACGAGCAACACAGCTCTACTCGTCACCACTTTACGGTTATTGATTTTTATCTGTTAAAACTAATACCTTTTTCTTTTCACTATTGTGCTTAAATTAAGTGGTACTTTATTGTATGATAGAAGCAAAGAGGAACTGAAAGAGCAAGAGGTCGATTCATTACGCAACACAGATTACAATCAGGCGCGACACACTCATTGGAAGTGAAATATATCCCTCGGAAGAATGTTAATGGAGTCAAAGCCACTGGGACAATTCCTCAGCAAATCATTCGCTCCAGTAAGCAGGACCCAGGACAGGCTGATCAAAAGGTCCAAACGGCAGGGAGGAGCCGACATGAAGGGTACAAAACTGACCAGGAAAAAGATGGGAAGGGTCAGACCTGGTTTTAGAGAATTCTATGAAAGGAAACACTGAGGAGAGTTAGAGCAAACCTCAAAGGAGAGTCGAAGAGACAGGAGTCTTAAGAGGTACGGAAAAGACCTTTACAATCTCTGGAGGATGAGGAGAGAAGATGCAACAGATGTGAAAGCAAACCTTGAAAGAGGAAAGAGCTGTGGGAGTGATTGGCTGAATACAAACATCCACATTATCTGTTTCTATGAACCGCTAAATATCTGTAGTCTCACCGCTGAAAGCTGAACTTATAGGAAAGACATTTGTATTTGAAAGGCCATGCATACATCCTGTGCATTTGCTTTACAAAGAATATACACTACGATTTTTTTCACACACAGGCACAGATTTACATGTGAAATATTGGTCATCTCAAGGACTAGGAACTAGGCCATAACACAGTGTTTGCTGGCCTGGGTCGATCCTCCTCACATCGATGCAAACACTGAGTCCCCACCAATAGGCACTCATTTTTCCAACGCCAGGCACACAGGGAGAATTATCAGGAACTGGTCACTTATGAACCCCCAGCTGCCATTGGCTGGATTCGCACATTAGAACAAGCCAACAACAGCCCTCTGAATGCCCCGTTGCCAAGCATTCAGATGACAGATGATGGACAGCACACAGAGAAGGGGATTACTGGGGATCAGAGGGTTTGTTTTTGTACAAAACACAGCATAACATCACTGGTGTCTCACACACGTAAATGGAAATGTGTACGTGTGTGAGTGTCAGTGCATATGTATACTATTAAAAGCACAGACTGGTTCTTACTCTACCCGTGCTAGTCACGCTATCTCTACCTCCAGCTCAGTGTCTTGATCATCACATTTAGTCAATTTATAGACTCAGATGGAGTGCAACACTCAACTCCCTCTGGGTCATGAAACCAAAATGCTTAAGTGCATACAAAGAGTCGAGTCCATGAGGCATATAGCCTGAAGAAACCACTCATTTCACATCTATATATTCCTTTAACCTCAACTCCCTGTGTTTCACACACTCTTTCTCCTCCCTCCAGTGCAGCACAGAGCTGGAGGCAGCGAGCACTCAGAGCAGCCGTCACTCTCAGTTCCTCTCATGACTTGAGAATCACAAAAGACACCAGTGAGGTCTGTCCTGCTAGGGTAAGTCCAGATGCCACTCCACTGCTCTCAGTGAGCTCTGACTCTGGGGATGGCAAAGAGCAATTAGTTAACTTTCTTGAAGGTTGAGCCACAGGGCGCCTCCTGCATGACTGGTGGAGAGTGCCGAAGGGGAACAGCATGTTCAAGATGGTGCTGTATATGAATTTGTGTATAATGACGAGCTCTTCTTCTAACCTCCCCCTTAACCAGCCTCTTCCTGTCCTTCCTTTCACCCATCACCCTCTGCCTCCAGACAAACCCTATGTAGGTCACTCCGTGTTAACGAAGCCGCTCAATAAGAGGATTACACCGCTACCATCAAGATGGTCATCTCAGCAGATCAATACTAGCAATATTCATCAGAACTGTTGGCTCTTCAGAATTCAGCTTTTGATGCTACTTTGCATTGAAAACTGAAAAAAATCTGCTCAGTTTCTCCAACTCCGGTAGATTTCATCACCACAAATGATGGAATGCAGGCTTATCTAGCTTTCTGCTGATTCATGCTTACCTCTGCTCCTTAACACTGCAATCTACAATACTACTATTTAACAAAAAGGCATCAGTTGTTGCATCATCACACTTTCACGCATCGCCACAAATGACCTCCTTCAGCTGCTGAGATGTGCGTATCTGTGCTTTTGCTACACAGGCTTTGGATGACATAATTACACATACATCTGCCGATGGCCAAAACCCCTTAGCACAGAACTCACACAGATCTTAATAATGGGCACCTTGTGACATAATTCAACCCGCCACATGGCCGCGGCTGCATCTTCTCAGCCTCTTCCTTCCCAGCCTCCCGTTACTGATGATTAGTATCAGGAAAAGGAGGGGGAAGGGCAGAGGGAGGGCAAAGTGATGCAACAGCACTTAACATGACTGCAAAGTTTAAATACGAGAAAAATGATGTGTGAGGTTGGATGGTAAAAATGAAATGGGAGAAGAAAGAGTGAAAGATATAAAGCATGGAAAAGACAGATGCAAATGAGTGCACTAAGTGTGTTTGGCATTTTTAGGTTATCTTAACAGATTTCTCATAATATTCACATTTTTAGCCCACGGAAAGAACATGTAATCATTGCAAAAGGCAAGATGTGTAACCTGTAGCATCATATTTCTGTTTGTCAAGTTTTACTGAACATGGCATTAGAGATGCAGCAGGTTTCTCCTAAATGAAAGCTTCATTTCAGTTTCTTTCATTTCAGTTCAATTATTTTTCAGGGATGATACAGTCCTGAAACCTGATGCTCTGAGGAAAGAGTCTCTAGCTGTTCCCTATTGATAGGCTTTACCTCAACATTTACACATCCTAATGTATAGTATGCATTCTTAAAATCACAACACCCACAACAATTTAATGCACACAACAGATACAGCCTAATAAAATAAGTGAAAATATCTAAAGCTCTTTTTTAGATCAACCCTTAACCTGTGCTTTGATAATCTTTACTGATACAATGTTTGCCAATCAATGGTTAGAGCAGAACTGATCTCCGGTAGAAGACGGATGGATATTAAGCCTCACAACTGGAACTTATGACTTAGTAGAGTTAAGTTAATTAGCCATCTGCGTTTTCCTGTTCTACACTACTGTCATTGCATCAGCCTTTAAAAATCCACCATCAGTTAACCTCTACAAGGAAAACTGTCTTGTTATAGTTGGATAATTTTATTGTTTATCTGCAGTGCTATGCCCCTTTAAGGCCTTAGTGATGGATGAAATGTGGTGAATCAGCAGTATAGGCTGCAGTAAGACTGCCAAAGACGTTTGCCTTCACAGGCTGAGTGGCAATTCCGACACAAACTTCCATTCGAACTAATTTTCTTCCCCGTATGGGTTCGGCATTTAAGTTGTGTGTGTTTTTCCTGACAGAGATGCAATTAGCTCATGATAACTGTTATGGGTCAGCTCTGTATAAACAGCGGGGAGGTGCAGCCTGGTGTGGGGCAGATTGTAGGTGTGGAGATAACAGCCCTCTGATACAGCTGTTGTTCATAGCTGGGAGGTTTGACTCACTCATTATGTGGTGTGTATTTGTGTGTCTGTGTCAGTGTGTGTATCCCTCTTGCTCTGCCCTTCCTCCTTTCTTATTATACCAGCTCTTCCATAGCAGTGTATTAATAATGGAAAGGCAGAAGCTTCTGAGTGCTGATCTGCTCTTTGACAGACTCCTGTATGTTCCAACATGAAGAGCACATGTTTAACTTGAAATGCATGTTTTCTCTTGTCCTGCTGACGGGAAGGAATATATGTATATGAGGGTGGAATGTCTAGTTTTGGACTTCATTCCACCTACTTCAGCAAAACAATAAAGGTCATCCTGGATCCTTACTCACATCCCTGTTCTTACTCGATTCCCCTGCAGATTGAATCTAATGCATTAAACTGTCTCCGTCTCCTACGCTTCCTGCTTTAGTTCCTTCTGTTATCTCCAACAAATCTGATTAGACCCTTTTATAAGATGAAACGGAAGACATCAAGACCCATAAACTATATTTTAGATGCAACAAGATCCATGCTGCCTCATGTTACTCTGGTTAATGTCCTGCTGTCTCTCCTATAGGAAGGTATCTCCCAGGGATGTTGCGTATGTGCATGGGCTTCCCCCATCACGTGCGCACAGCTCATAAACCTCTCCAAGTGACCCTGAGCTCCTCTGAGCAAGGAAGTCCCAAGATTCATTGAGAGCCGTTGTCTTCTGAGACATGTTCCTGGTTTTATGTTTCGATTAAGTGCCCACATTAAGTGCTTCTGACATCGTGTTAGTACATTATTATTGGAGAGTGCACTCGTACATCTCAGTGGAGGACAAAAAATAAAAATCAATAGGAGCGTCTGGCTGCGCCTCCGGTCGGCCAGCCTGTGCCAAGCCACCGGTCCCTTCTGTTTCCACTGAACATCAGCTCGATACACACTACCCTTTGTTTATATTTGTTCTGAAAGTTTTCCTTCCCCGTACAACAAAGTTAGAAAATGGCGCAGATTTATGCAGATGTTGCAGGGGAAAAAAAAAAAACACGCGCTGTGTCCGTTCTCAAGCCACGATCACTTGCTGGTAGAGGTTGTAATGTGTCATTTCGGGACAGTGCTGGGTCCATCCTCCTTCCTCATCCCGTCAGCATCCACCTCTACCCACACCTCTTACCCCTTCACACATCCACACCTCGGTTCGGTTCATGCGCCACGGTCACACCCGTGCGCATGAACCGTGCCAAACGGTTGCGCCGTTTCGGTTGACCAGACAACTGTACATTCACACGAATCTCACCGCACGTGCGGCCATTTTTTGTTACCCACTCGAGCCATTGTGGCGTGCACACACTTACGACTACAACCCATCCGCCGTATGCTTCCTCCCTCATGATACGCAGGAAGGAGAAAGGACGCGTCCTGGACTCCACAATAGGCGCCAAAGCCCAGCTGCTCTGCGCGTAAATAAAAGCCGGTTCCCGGAGCGGAGCGGGCTCTACAGGAGGCAAACCGCCCCTTCTGTCAAACTCTACTGCGCCTAAAACACGGCAAAGTGCCTTTGTCTCCATCTGACTGGAAGGTGATGAATGAATTCGGAATGTGTAATTCACCAACACGACCACGAGCCGTAACTTACCTGTGAAACGCGCGTGTGAGTTCACCGTGGTCCACCGACCGTCCCGGTTGGACATTCAGACCCCCCTCAGCTGTCTGTCCTGGTCCCGCAGCAGACTACCAGAGAACACCGTGCCAATCAAACACACATACCCCGCCCCCTCATCTGACGTCATATTCCACGGGCCAATGGCAGTCAGAGTTCAACCCTCCCTCAGTGAGTACATTGTATCTTATAGTATTTTTTTTTTTTATTATTAGTGCCACTCAGACGTCCATTCATATAAATACAACAGGATCATTTAGATGCAACATATGAATGATAAGGAAAAGTAAAGTAGGAATGACCAAATTTGCCAGACTTGCTACATTTACGCGCACATTTACTATTTTTGACTTTAACAAACTACAAATGCGCACACAGACAGGTGCGTTATGGAGCGGAATCTGTCCTAGCAAAATGTTAATGTCCGCATTAATCTTTATTTATTTATTTATTTATTTGAAGCTTGAGCTAATAAAAAAGAAAGACAAACAGCAATGAAGCCATGGAGATTGAGCTCTAAAACTAAAAAGAAATATCAAGAAACCTCTTACTGACGACTGTGTTGCAGGTCCCACCACTTCATTCTTTAATTTCACTAATTTAGCAGGTTTCACTGGTATTTTTATTTTTTTTTTTAATTTCCATTGCAGATTGTGCACCTGCAGTCCCTTTTACCTGCTCTATTTGTGCTCTGAGGGCCGATTTGACGCAAGGCTTCGGTAGGCTAAGCACTCATATTATTGCAATAATGCTCCTGGAAATGTCATTTCTCCCTTCATTTAGTTTCAGAGTAGGCACTTTATCTTTATGGCCACAAGAGAGCGCCATTAGCTATCCAACGGGCAGCTTCAAATCCACTTAGGTCCCTTCCTGACCATACAGTATAAGCTTTTACTGGATCATTCATGCTTGTCAGATCCAGTTCAGATGTACTTTACCTGCATTTGCTCCATTATCTGGTTTCACAAAGCTACACGAGCAGTTAACGTCATGGATTTTAGCTGGGGGGTAAGGTGTGGCACAGCAAGCCCAAACATGATGCCATCAGAAGAAAAGGACTTTACATAATCCGTCTGACAAATGTCTGAAAATCACTGTCTGACCCGGTCTCGAAGAGGTTGTTGTACAGAAATGTTATGGTCTCAGTTTAATTTGGTTTTAATATTTTGGCAGCCAATACTAGATGACTTTGGCATGTTTCCCTTGGCGTATAGTGAATTTATGATGTCACTGTCACTGCAGTGTGTATAAAATAAAAGTTTCCCCAAGACTGAGTCAAATTCATTCAGTCTGGTAAAGAGATGCCAGGAAATGCATTTATTCAAACAGTGAATCTTTAATAGCACAGTTATACATACAATACACATGACACTCCCACTTTACTTTCATGATTCACAGACAAAGTCATTGAATTGAAATTATTTACAATAGTTATGGCACATACTGTAAGCAGTCTTGACTTGTAGTTGATGGGTGAGGAGGCGGAGGAGGAAGGGTTGAATATGTGGCATATGTGGCGGCTCTTAGAGGTAAAAGGGGAGAGAAGACAGTGGTCATTTGGTGCAGGAAGGAACGGAGTTACAGACGTGTAGAGGTCAGACTGTCAGCAGGGAGGCAGTGAGGCGGAGCCAATGCAGATGACGTCATCACCACAAGGACGGGTCGAATCTGGAGAGGAAACAACAGAGGTCAGAGTCAGATCCTTGTGAGTTAACTTGGTTTCCACCCTGTCTGCATCCGTCTGCCTCACATACACAAATACCTCGACTGTGGAAGAGTGTCTGTGCTTTCCTTCAGCAGGAGCTCTGAGATCAGTGTGTCCAGAATCTCAGGACTGGACCTTTTCCCATATCTAACATACACAAAGAGAGATAAACAGACAGAGGAATGATCATTCATCAGACAGAAGGGAGATGATCCAACAGGCTTAACATCAACTGGGTCAAAATGAAATCAGAAAAAGAAGAGTTTGACTGAGCTGAATGGAAGGAAATAAATAGATAAACCTATTACTATGTGTGCCTTTGTGTCCATTTGTACAGTAAGCTCAGTGAAAAGCAGACATGGGCAGTCACACATCCACAGAGTGCAGACAGGAGTTGCATTGCAGGTGGTCATATTTCCTTTTCTGCTCTTCAGATGATAAGCCTTGTCAGTGCATTTGTCCCCCTGTATGGCTGAATGCCTGCTGTTGCAACCAAGCCCCTGGCATTCAGGAGAAAGTTGAAAAAAAAAAAAAAAAAAAACAGCGGGCAATTTGACACGGCGTGCTGGCCCTGGCAGTCAATCCCTCTCGTATTTTCTGTTACAGGTGGTAAATGTGGCAGCGGGTGTGCACACAGGTCAGAGGGCAAACATTTATGTGACGCAGACTCGAATTGACAGCTCCAACAGGCAAAACCTCCAGTGGACATGCTAATGCACTCTACGTGCTGTTTATCTGACAAGTTAGTGTTTAGCTTTACTAATGGACTGTGCTGAAATAGAAATAGAAATAGAAATAGAAATAGAAATAGAAACAGAAACACAAATGGAAATGGAAATGGGAATGGAAATGGGAATAGAAATAGAAATAGAAACAGAAACAGATAGAAATAGAAATAGAAACAAAAATAGAAATGGAAATGGAAATAGAAAAAGAAAAATAAATAAAAATAGAAACAAAAATAGAAATAGAAAATAGAAAATAGAAAATAGAAATAGAAATAGAAATAGAAAT
>JAPQRP010000003.1:11155357-11165558 GCA_037367295.1 Apogon hyalosoma
TCTGTCTGTCTGTCTGTCTGTCTGTCTGACTGCCTGCCTGCCTGTCTGGCTGCCTGCCTGCCTGCCTGCCTGCCTGCCTGCCTGTCTGTCTGTCTGCCTGCCTGCCTGTCTGTCTGCCTGCCTGCCTGCCTGCCTGCCTGCCTGCCTGCCTGCCTGTCTGTCTGTCTATAAAATTCTCTGAGTAAATTCAAAGGTTGTTATATGAGAACAGACAAAAAAAATGAAGCAAAAGTGAGTTTTTCAACAAACTATATCATTGACTGAACATTAAAAAGTAGCATCTACATCCACCATCATGTGTCAAACTCTGAGTTTACTGGTGAATCAGTGTTGCAGATGACAGTGTTTCCATGATCACTACAGCGCCTCCAAACATCCAAATGGGTCATATGACCATGAAAAGACCTGACTACCTGATATCTGATACCTGACTTACATTTGTAAGGATAGGATAAGATTGATAGGATTACCACAAACAGGCTCAGGAACTCTTCTGTACCCCTGGTCATCAGATTGTACAACTCATCACTGAGTGGTCGGGGGGGGGTCTCTGTCTCAGTCATGATCACATTAGAACTGATCCAGTGTGACTGTAGAATACCTAAACACCTTAAGTAGTTTGACTACACCTACCTGTCAAATCACCTTAGCTCATTTCAGATCACTGTCTCACTTTAAATCAGTGCCATGAAATGTGTAAATGTAAAAAATACTGTACATTGATACATTTAGTTTTTCTACAGATTTTTAAATTAGAAGTCTTTTGTTTATAGTAGTTTTTTTGAGTAAGTTCTTTTAGCACGTTTTTTGGAGTATATCCTAACCTTAATGTCCACCTGGTTACTAACCCGCCTGTTTTGGTCTGTCTGTTTTCTGTCTTGTGCTGTATGCAAAGCTGCTGAATACTTAATAAAGTATGTCTGTCTCTGTCTGTCTGTCTGTCTGTCTGTCTATCTATCTCCATTCAAAATCTATTAAACATTTGCAGCTGTTGGGTTATTTATGGTGTCAGGGTTGAAATCAATAAGAAGTCCTAGACACTTTGCTGCTGAAATATTTAATTACACAGAAACAGAGTTCCACTGGTGCAGCACCAGTTTGTTCCACAGGGCTGTGACTGACTCCTTTAGCACACAATAAGACAATCTTTGGCATCTTCATTAGAACTTCATGCATCATTACAGGGTAACCCACCTATTGGCACCCTCAGCGGTGACCACTGCTGAAATGTTGGGTTTTAGACAAAACAGAATTTTTTATTTCATGAGGCACATCATTGAACAGATGCCCTGAATGACACAGGACATTTTTATTGCAGTCAGCTGACTGGGTAAGTGGACAGTAGACATAAAACTGATTTAAAGGCTCAACGTGACATACTTAGTGACAGCTAGTACCAAAGTTGTAGACTGCAGTTCTAAACTTTTAAGTAAGGGGGATACTTAATCTGGTCCACATTCATAACATAATGGGTGGCATAGCTTAACGCTGGATGCCACCTGCTATAAAACATAAAAAAAAGTTGAGCCAATCCACTCTGAGCTACTATAGAAAAGTGGCCACACAATATAGCAGAATCTGCAAAAGATGACCCACTCCGTTTAGATATAGATGGCTCATTCTATGGTAAAGAGAACACAGTGACTCTCATTTTTGTGTGAATATACACTAATGAAAACACAATTATAAATATGATATTCAATGTACTCACACATTGGGCCTTTAAATGAGAAAAGCTTTTTTCCACAGAGGTGTATTTATCACAATCACTCATCACTAACTGTCATCTTATCTACATCAGCACTGAGAGGAAACTATTTTTTATTGCATCATTTAATGCAGTCACAGTTTTATTTCAGACTACCTGCCTTCACTCATGATGTAGTCTGTAATACGTCAGCCACATCTTAAGTAATAGAGAATTCATGAGTATCTACAATTTATGTTTTCATTAAATATTTTCTTCCGTATATTTTATTTTGCTACTTACAATTTTGTGTCAAAAATAACATGAAAATATTGCTTATCCTTATTGTGGCACCAAATGATGATGATGTTAATGAGCAACTCAGAGATCCTAGACAGGGTGAGACCATGGTCCTTAAATACATTAAAGTTGAAACAGAACCTTGTCCAGTATTTTTAGATAAGCTCTATAGTCACAGTGCAATATGAACCCTGAACATGTCTAAGCAGTAGGCCGGTTCTCTTACCAGCACTACAGGGCTAAATACTAACCCATAAGTACATTCGATCTGCTTTACATCTAAATTAAAACATCTCTCTACACTAAACAAAGGAATTCAAACATTGGACACCAAATTAAGAGAAAACACCAATACTCCGGTGTTTATAATGGTAAATAGTCATCCCAAATATTTTGCATAAATCTCAGACAGTTGCAGCTAAAGTAATGTGTTCATACTGCACTGCAAAAAACCCTCTTTGGGTTATATTTAAGGATGCACTTTTAATTTAAACTATCCTTTAACAAAACAAAAAAAATCATTGTGTGGGAGGTGAAACAAACATTTTCTACATACAGAATTAGTGACTGCACAAGCCACAAACTTACATGTAGCTAATCCTAGCAGTGTACAGCAACTGTGTGTTTAGTTAAGCATTTTGATATGTTCAAGCAATATCGTCAAATTGTTGACACGGGGGATAGGACAGCATTTTAAGCCATTTCTGTGATAAAGCTGAGGCTCAGTTTCAATTCCAAGTGTTAATGCTTCTTTGCATCTGCTCAAACTCTTGCAAAACCTTGACATTACTTACAAAAATGCTGAAGTGGAACTCAAACGGAATCGGCAACAGAAACATAAAACTGTGCAGTGCAGTCTTGGTAAAGAAAAATAAATATCAGCATGTGAAAAGATACAGCATAAAGCAGTCCTGCTTCCCTCTGTGGCTGGCTGGACATTTCTGAGAAGCATCTCTTGTTTTAAGTCTCTGGATGTCCATTTGTCCCTCTGTTGCTTGTCATTACTCTGATGGGGTTACATCAGTGATAAAAGCAGGTTGTAAGAGAGTGATGTATACAGCCTATCTTCTAAAATTATGGCCTGTTCGGGATGTGTGGGTGAAGACGTGACGTCCCCAAGTGGCTGCCCAGAGTCTCCTGCTTTGAGGACTTCTGTAGGGATGTGGGAGCAGAAGCAAGAATGCCCCCTGCAGCATGGGAGGTGTTAGTGGAGGAGGAGTTGACCACCAGTTCGATTTTCCCTTCTAGTTTTACCAGCCGGGTCAGAATGTCATCCAGCAGCACGGCTATTGTTCTCTTCAGGTCAGCTGTGTGCACGTGAGAAAAGGAAGGAAGGAAAAGGGAAAAATAAACAGAGAAGAAAATAAATTATTCTCAAAGCTGTCAAGCCCATAACACTCATGCATGAACTAACAACTCTCATGAAGTCAGTCTGACCAGGACGTGCAATATGACCATATACAGTACTGGGCAAAGGTCTTAGACCATCTTTATCTTTGTTTTTGCAGAGTTGAAATGCATATTTATATCTCACTCTATTTTCTTCAGATACAACGAGAAAATACAGGGAATGTGTCCAAAGGCTTAAAAGACACACAAAAGCAGTAGGCTGGTTCTCTTACCTGGACAACAGCACTAAATACAAACCCAACAGTACATTCAATCTGCTTTGCATTGACATACAAGAAACTGAACTAAATGGGTTCTAAATGTTAAAATGATTATTTAGTGTGACCTCTGACCCCATGAAAAGAAGCAGTGCAAACATTTAGAAACATCTGACGTGTTGAATGAAACCTGGTACAAAACCTCTGAAAATTTAATGCAATTAATTTCACACTGTCTGAACAAAAGGGTCTAATCATGTTAAGTGTAAAGGGAAACCACACTAAATTCTACCACCAGATTATAGCTTGATAAAGAAAAAATTTAATTAGAATTGACTAAACTTTATTAAACCAGCAAACCTAATATAAGACTTTTACACTGTACATAGTGTGATAACAGAAATATATGCTCTGCATCCTTTCACACAGCATACACATGGGAAAGACACTGGCACAAAGACAACACATGAACATGGACACTGAATTTCACATGGGACAGGGTAACTGAACAGGAGAAGGACATGAACCAAACAACATGAGGATCTCATACCTAAAACAGGGGCTACATCTGTGAATGAAGGTGATTTTTACGGTGGTGAGGGAAAAAAAACTCACCACACACTCAAACTACTAATGTCTTTTATCTCTTATGTTGTGTCAAATGGGAGGAAGCTCTCTCTGCGGTGTTTTGATTTAGTATTTTATATATCAAAATATATAGCCCTGTAAGCCTGTGTTCATTTTTGTTCACATTATGTGTGGTTTTTACACCTTGGCCAACTTCAGGCTGAAGGGGTATTGTAATCGTTTTGTTGTCTGTCTGTCCATTCAGGTTGAGAGGTATTAGTGCACGGCACGTTATGTTGATATTTGTTATCATGTTGATATTTTAGGCCTAGAATTTTTTTGTTTGCAACTATATTTAAAAGTGTTTTAAGGATTTTACATTGTTACATGTAGAATTGTGCAAAGGTTCTCCATAAAAGGGAAAAAAGATCAAATATGAGTACCTTTTATTTGTTGGAGTATATCATTAAAAATGTAAGAAATAAACCTTTCAATTCAGTCATTTTAAGATAAATTATAATATAGTTTACTATAGTAGAAATAGTTACATGGAAACTATTTATTCATTGTATTTACAGTGTGCTATATTGCGTTGGTAGCAAACATTTCATCATATCATACAGGCCATTGCTCAGCATTTATAAATTCTTCTTAAAGGCTCACCATATCCAGCCATGGAGGTTCCCTGCGGTCCACCCAGTGCATTCTGGTTCTCTTCAGTCAGAACCTTTACGTATCTCCGACTGAGCTCCAAGATCTGCTCACGTAGCTCTGCGCTGCTCTGATGCCGTGGCTGCTGCACAGTGTAGCGCAGCAGCATTAGTCCCCATGCCAGGCCAAATACCAGCAGCAGCACACTCAGCTTCTGGGACATGTTCCTCCGCAGGAGTGCACCCAGCATGGTACTGGGGTTGGCAAAGAGGAGAGGAGCTGGAGCAGGCTGGTCTGAGCCTCAGGGTATAGTCTTGAGTGTGATGATACAAATAACTTCTTACAGTCTGTGAGGAAATAATATTTTTTGCAATGTCTCCACAGAGACAAGTCAGCTACATAGCGCCACTCCACGAGATGGTACAGAATCACTGCCTTGCTTATAGACACTTAAACAAGACAAGTCCTTGCTTAGTACCAATGCAGATGCTAAGGTGAAAAAGTGCTGAACAATGGTAGAAATCAGGAAGTGCAATCGAAAGGAAGTCAACGCCCACAGAGACAGTCAGGAGCTTCTGAAGGGGTTCTTTGGTTGAAAGTTGACTGAGGGACAAAGGAGTGGTTCAGCCTGGAGATCCATAGGCATCATTGACTATGTCAGAGATGAACAAGACAAGTAGAAGAGACTTAGTTAACAACAGAAACACACAGGAAGCACACTCTTTTGAAAACATAATCATTCCTTAATTTTAGCTTTTAAAATTATTAATTACAAAACAATCTAATATTCAGCACAACATATTTTTTTTCTAACACCTCTACATCTTGTGGTCAGAGGTAAGTGTTTAACATTCACTAGCTGTGATTTCTGGATGAAAGCAGAGACAAATTTCTGAAAGCAGTTTCTGAAACATGCATGTAAACACAGAGTGGGTTAGATGACAAACAAACTCCACGTGATCATTATTTGCATTGAGTTAGTAGTTGCATCAAAGAGGTTTCCTTGACTACAAAGCTATTACTAAAGACAGACTTTGGTCAAAACACCACAATAGCCCACACATCGACAAATCTTATTCAGCCCTCTTATCCCAGAAACCTGATTACCAGTTTAGATTTCATGGGACCCACTTTTCAGCTCCAGATAGGAGGCACAGAAGGCATTCACTTCATAATCCCACCTTCACAATGGTTACTGGACATACAAATAGCCTGGGAGTGTACCCTGCACATGCAGAGGAAATTAGGCAGTATTACTCTGTTTTCACCATTTCATCATCACATTTCTTCTCCTTTTCACCATTTTGTCACCAAGTTTATTCTCTTTGCTCTCTCTTGGGTGTAGGTGTGCCAGTTCCTATTGAGGTCAGAGAGGGGGCACTAACTGCAGGAATAAATTATGAAAAGAAAGGTAATAGAATCCATTTAGTCACTAATTCTTCCCTGTCGCTGTCTCTCTGTCCACAGACAAACATGTCCCTCCTTTGACCCCAGACGCCACAAAGTACTAGCAGGAAAAAAAAAAAAAAAAAAAAAAACACTGAAAAGAGAGCAGGGTGCTATTGATAAAAGGTTTTTCAGTAATAAACGTGTAACATGTGACAGCTACAGCAAGAAAGCCTTTACCACCCACCTAAGAAACCTTTTGTCTACTCTCCAGCTCAAACTAGTTTTTCAACAATACATCTCCAAACAAGAGCATATTCAAGATGCTTACAACCACGTTTTTATCTTTTCCACCTCCCAATGTGTCACATCTACAAACTATTTATGATACATAAAACTACATAAACAACCAGGCACAGATAAAATTTCAGGGTGGAGCTGTAATAGATAAGCATGAACTATTCTAGCCATGGGGCAGCAACAGGAACTCTTTAGGATGATCTATCTACACCTTGAACATATAATCCCGTAGGCTATATCCATCAGAATTAATCATATTGTCAACACACTGTACAGTCTTCAGTGTCATGTTAAGGCCATTTATCTGACATGGTTTTTGTTCTGTAGAAAACAATACTATTCAAAGTTTAATCTGCAGACAATGTTCCACTTGTTTAGAGTACTTTATATATAGTACACCCGATGTGGTGATGGATACTGATAAGGCACACAGTGTCTGTAAAAAGAAGCTGTGTCTAGAAGTTAAATATTCAACTGAACTGCTGTCACTTGGGACTCAATAGCTGCAAGCCTCACAGACCCGGTTAAACAGTAAACAATAAATGAATGTCAGTGTTATTTCAGTAAAAAGCAGTACAACTGTCAAACCTGTTGACTCTCTGAACTTGTAGATATGTTTATTTATTGTAAGGGGAAAGTTAAAATAGAGAAGTAACCAAGTAAAATGACAGTCCAAAACCAGAACAGGTTATTTCTTTGGAATGTTTTCTGTAAATGTTGACAAGTATGCTGTGATGGGCTGAATAGAGAACAGTGCAGCTAAAGCTATGTCCAACTTCACTAGTATAATGTTAGCTCGACACGTTAGCTAAACAACGCACAAACTTGTCAGTCACTAATAATGACATTATAATGATAACAATATTATCTGGAATGTATCAAAAGGTTAATTTACCTCGGTAACTTGTCTTAGAGGAGATACTGAGGTAGAAGGAGAAATACCCAAGCTCCACAGAGGAAGGTACTGGCGTCTGAGTCTGAGCTCCGGCTGCTCTGACACTGAATGATGCTTGTTGTTGGTTGTTGTCTATGGGGAAATCCTGTGAAGTAACCGGCTGTCCGCGTCAGTGTTAGCTAGCTCCAAGCGAAGATGTCAGTCCATATTGGTGCTTATTTGCCTTCGTCTCCGTGTAAGACTTCTCAAAGGTATCAGGGCTATCTGCAAGTAAAAGTCGGCAGCTAAAATTCCAAGCATGCAACTGTGCTGACCATCATGGCTCCCCCCCGAACGTCCCCTGCGTGCGTCATTCGTACTGCATTGTGGGAAATGTAGTTATTTTAAGAGTCCTTTCAATCTAAAAGGCTCAAAAAGGCAAAAAAAAAAAAAAAAAAAATTTAGTCAAAGCATTAAGCCAGTGACAGGTGATGGGATTTAGGAATAAAATCTAAATAAAATAATATAGGTGTGTGAAATTTTGTGAATTCATGCAAAGACCACGACTATTAGCGACATATTTGTCAAAATTTAATATTTTTGTAAATAATATCCATTATAAGCTTTAGATAGCATAGCACATATATAATTATCATATTTATTAGTATTTAATTTATTTTAACTTAATTTTCAGTCTCCACAGAAAACATACAAATACATAATTTTTTTAAAATAAACCTTTATTTCAAAGATTAAAGTTAACAAAGTTAACATACAATCCACAACAATCGGCCTCAAGAATTTACAACAATCTTAATATACAAACAAAAACAAACAAATACATACAAAAGGATTCTTAAACATTAGTTCTCTGTAAAAATTTCTTCATGTAGTTTGGCAGTCTTATCACATTTGGGGGAGTCTATAAGCTTAACACTGCAAATGTACTGTTCAAATTCAGCCAGGAGTCTGTGTAAACTGGGGGTTATTCTCAACACTTTACATTTATGGATATGGAATTTACAAAACACTATTAAGAAGTTAACAGTGTACTCAATGCTGCTCTCTTGGTGAATAAAACATATAATTACAGACTTACAATCAATTACAATGGGGTGTCTGACTTTACACAATATATATCTCTCCAATTTAGTCCAGAGGGTAATAGAGTGGTTGCATTGATAGAATAAGTGTATTAAAGTTTCAATGCAACTAGATAATGTCGTGCGTGTGTGTTCAAGGGCATCAGTCACTGTTTCCACGACAACCAATAGTAAACAGTAGTAGCAGTAGCCTTTAGCCAACAGTCTTTGTTATTTTAATAATGGAAAGAATACAGCTAGATCAGTCAGCTTTACGAGCAGTAGACGAGTACTGGGAGTACAGAAGGTTTGTCCCCATGTTAGAATGCTGTTTTTTGTGTGTGTGTGTGTGTGTGTGTGTGTGTGTGTGTGTGTGTGTGTCATTCATGAACTTTAAGGCAAGAAGCAACATGTGCCAAGTAACTGTTAGCTTATTCCTGTAACGTAAGCTAGAGCTGTTACTGAAAGTACAATTAACTACCTGCAAATGTCGACTAGATTCACAAACATGATCATAAAAGAATAACAATAAGAGGCACAGCGTGCATTAATTCTAGTTTTTTAAAACTCACTATTGGTCGTATGTCTGTGTTTTGTTTGGGTTTTTTTCTTAAAGGATTGTGGGTGATGATGATGGAGGAACACTGTTCACCCCAGAACAATATGAGGAGTATAAAAGGAAAGTGTTGCCTCATCGAATGAAAAACAGGCTATATGTGAGCTTTGGGGTACCAGGTGGTATTGACTGCAAACTTATTGGTCCTGAGACCCAGTGCTTCTGTACACATAGGTAAAATAGCTTATACAGTGACTAAATTAGATACATGTGTTCATTGCATTACCCTCCTCAGCTGCATATAGATATAATGTAGATCCACAAATTTAGGGGTTATTTGTGAATCCATTCGTCACAAAGCTGTGGTTTACATGTCCAGGTACAAGCAACACAAGACTGACTTTGAAGTGATTCCCTCTGGCCGACCCCTAGCCCTTCCATGTCAGGTCAGAGGATGCCATTGTTTGGTATATGAGTTTGTTCCCCGTAATGGGCCAACGCCTGTCCGATGCAAGTGTAAACACTTACCTCAGGATCACAACGAAGCTGCTGGTCATTTGTGCAGGAAGTGTGAGTCTGTACTGCAACCATATTACAACTACTGGGTGATTCCAAATATTAGATTTAAAATGAAAGTATATATCCATCGTGTTTTTCACTTTTCTTTGTTGCTTATCCTTTTTTTTTCAGGCACTTCTTGTTCTGGATTCCAGAGCCCCTTCACCTGTGGTTGTGGTCAGCCCAGCTATGCCCACCAGACACTGGTGAGTAGACTGAACCCGGATCTGACCTTTTATTGAACATTTAAAACGTCTGTGGTGTAAAAGTCAAATACAGCGTAACTGTATGGAATCCATACCATTCATGAAGTTGTACACTTGACTGACCATAAATCATTATATCCTTTTTTCTACTGTCATTGCAGGTTGAAACAAAAGCAGAGAGGGAGGCCCGGGGTCGACCACTAGGCAGGGACGTCCCTTATGCTGCCATGGGTGGGTTGACAGGGTTCAGTTCCCTTATAGATGGTTACCTTGCAATGGAGGCCAGTGACTTAGGTGAGTGCCAGATATGTATCTTATAATGAATGGTATACAGTTAGTCTGTGTGTGCATGTGTGTGTGTGTGTGTGTGTGTGTGTGTGTGTGTGTGTGTGTGTGTGTGTGTGTGTGCGTGTGTGTGTGTGTGTTT
>JAPQRP010000003.1:11165658-11180989 GCA_037367295.1 Apogon hyalosoma
AGACAGACAGACAGACAGACAGACAGACAGACAGACAGACAGATAGATAGATAGATAGATAGATAGATAGATAGATTAATGCACCATTAAAATACAGAACAGCAATTTGTACAATATGTACTAGACAATATTTTATCAATATAAGTGAGCAAAAATATTGTTATTGAACATTATAATGATTAAAAATGTCCTTTTTGAAGAAATCAAATTTAAAAAGTTTATTAGGCTCTCCAGTACAATTTTTGAGCAGCTACCAAGGTACATTAACTGCAGATTATGTTCTTGGGCCTAGGTCTTTGTCTATAGCCTATAAAACAAATACATGCTAGATTTATATCTGTGTGTGATTATCATATTTTCACATATATTGAACAAAAAAGGTTCACATTTATCTACACCTAGAGCCAAATATCTGGGTTTTGGTCTTTTTTTTTTTTTTTTTTTTTTACCTTTTACTTAACCTCTTTATTGTAAATGTAGGGCTTTGAAAAAACCTCCAATTGTACCACATAGTTCCACTGACTGAAGAAGCAATGCAATGTGGAAAATACTTTCTCTTATCTTCGATCAGTTTGAAATTGATTTCTAAGCTTCTAAGAAACTGAGAAGTAAATCTACCAACTGCAGCAGTGGAACAAAGTCCAAACCGGGAAAGCTCATTTTCCTTAAAACACTGTGTAAACTCATATAATCACAATCCTTCTTAATCTTGACTCCTGATCCTCTGTCTTGTGGTGATGTATTTACCTGCGGAGATTTTTTTTTTTTTTTTAAGTATTATTATTTTAATTAACCCATAAAGACCCAAACAGCCACTGGTGACCAAAAGTATCTACTGATCTAAAATGTTTAATAACTTCTAATCCACTAATCCTATCAATCTATGTAAATAATTGGTCTAAAATACAGTTTGTCGTCTTTTCATGGTCATCAGATATGACCCATGTGGATGTTCAGAGGCTCCATAGTGAACGTGGGAACACCATCATCTTCTACAACATTAATTCACCAGTAAAACCCATGGAGCTGGATCAATGACAGTGGATGAAGACACTAGTTTTTACATTCAGTTATTGATCTCTTTGCTGCAAAAGTCACTTTTTCTTGAGTATTCCTCAACTTTAATCTGAACTGTTATGAACATCTACATGTTCAGTGAGTTAAATACAGGAAAATACATGATTTTCACTGAAAAAAAAACACAAAATGCAGACAATAATCTTAGAATAAATGGTGATCTATCCATTAAGAAAAGTTAAATATAGAGAAAAAAAAAAATTTGGACCTGCCATAAAAGTAACACTGGGTCTTCATGGTTTCATTTTAGCCTTGTTTTGCTGTGTTCAGGATGTTTTTGGGTGACCATGTGACACTGAAACAGCAAATCACTCCTCAGTGAACCTGCAAAATATGACAAATGAACAGCTCTTTACCTGAAATGAATGAATGCATGAAGTTGAATAGATTTGTTTGATAAGTTGATAGAAGAAATGGCCAATTTTGACCAATTTAATATTTTATCCTTCACCCTCATTTTAAGTTTAGAGGAGGAAGTGGTAGGAAAGGTTGGGCAAAAACTTTGTGTTTCCACAGATAAGAGTTATGGCACACCTATTTATCTGTTTATTTATTTATGTATTTATTTATTCACGGTGGGGGATGTAGGAGTGGAAGTAGGAGATGACGTCAGGTTCCGCAGTACATAAACACATCACCCACAGGAACAGCCATCTTCTAGCCAACAGCACTCCGTGGAACCAGCGGTCAAACCGTGGTAGCCCACTGTGTCTCACTGTCTTTATCCGTGGTAGTATTTTACTGAAAAATGAGTGACACTGAGGACGGACACTACGACACACGGGTAAGTAGTTTATTCGATATATTATCTTATTTCATTGTCTTCTTTGTGGCTTCCATAGATTAAAGCAGACTGCTCGAATTTGACAGTAAACTGCAATTAAATAAATAGCTTATTATCGGCATTAAAGGCTTAATGCTAAACGTTTATAACGACCGAGAAGTATTTTACTCATAGTTAATATTCCTTGTCCTCACAGTCATGTAACAGTGTATGTATGTATATATACACATATATATTTCCACATAAATGGTTGTTTTTTGCTAATAATCACCACATTTGAGTGTAGCTAGCAGCAGGCTATAGCTAGCATGATAAGCTACAAGGGTTAAACCGTGGCTTTTCTCTACCATTTGCGCATTCTCGTTTGCGGCACTGTCTCGGTCTATTTTAGCGCCTTTTGCATAGCGTCACTGCAGCTGCTGCAGCCATTGTTGCACACTAGCAGACCCACTGTTCTGCTTTATCCAGCATTATATGTATGAGTAGCAGCCAAATATTCGCCTGTCTCCATTCACTGATATGAGATTTAGACCATAGCATCACAGCTACTTTTGCATCTATTCATTTCTTGTATCTGTAACCTTAAGGCTCCAATATCTGTAATCATTCTGAAGTTGAAAAATGTAATTGTACTGCATTCAGTGTTTCAGTGTTCATTATCTTTTTCTTTATTAAAGAAATTTCCTCTTTCATAAACCTATAACCTTAATTTTTATTGAATGTTCTTTTTTCATTAAGGTTATTGATCGTGAAGGATTTGAAGAGTTTTATCCAAGAATGATGAAGAAAATATTCAAGAAGGCTATTGAAACATTTACAGAACAGAACATAGAAGTGGAAAGGGAGGAATTGTGACGGAAGAATGGTGTCAGATAGAAGCACTTGCAGTGTAATGGCTAAAATGAAACTGGTTACAGTTTGGGTGAAGAGAGGAAAAACAGACCTGGAATCAGAAAATGAGAAAACTGAAAAAAGAAGAATGAAGAAGGATAGAAATCCTGAGAGAAGGGAGTAGCGTGTAAAGAATCTGGAAGAATGAATGTGTCCCTAGGTTAAGTAAATACACTGTTACAAATGTCTTTTCTGTGCAAATGCTTCCTTTTTGTAACATAAAAATGCATGTTTTATTTTTCCCCTTGATGGCCCAGGTGGACATGGAATCATATACTTTGTTATTAAGGGTTAGAAAAATATGTATGTATTGTAAACCAAAGCATATCACTTGAAATGATAAGATTACTAACCCTTTCTTCCACAGTATATAAGTTACACATTTTAGCCAGGTGTATGTGTACAACATGCTCTACCACATCTAATTTTTATGGCTTGTTTAACTGTTTGAAGAAATAAATGTGTGTACATGAGACAGATGTTAACATGATGCTGTGGTAATAGGGGTCTCGGTCCCCATCTAAATCGGATCGCGGGAGTCCAGCTCGGGTCAAGTCGGAGAGCAGGTCCGGCTCCCCGAGCCCTTCACGGGCCTCCAAACGCTCTGAGTCCAGGTCCCGTTCTCGATCCAAATCAAGGTAAGTAATTGTTTTTTGTTGGAAAGTCCTCAGTAGTTTACTTAATGTGTCATGTAAGTTGTGGTCACACTAGGGCTGCATGATTTTGTCAAAACTTGCCATATGGGTGTACAGCATTGTGATAACGATAATATTGCGATATTTCACATTCACCTATAGAAATACCAATTTCATCTTCTTAGAAAAATGTTCCTTAACAATGTTAAAATGAGCCAAGTGTTTGTATGCTGACTCAGTTACTTATAATTTAAGACAAAATACTGTACTATTACAATCAGTTACACAATTCTGTTCAGGAACCTGGTGATGCTGCTACCACAGACCTTCAGACACAAACATAGTCAAATATTTTGTCATTTTATTCACACATAACAATGTGTAAATGACATGGATGTATTTCACAATAACAAAAGTACCAGAGTACCGCCGTGTAAGAGCTTTAACAAAACAATATTCCATAGTTTGCCTGGTTTGGTAAATACTGCATATAAAAATGAAATCTTTAAATATAATTGTTCAGGCCTTGCCCAAAGTTGTGCTCTGAAAATATCCACATCTTTTCAACATTAATAACATGTAAACTTACATTCAACCAGCAGCAGTAGCATTACTTCAGTTTTTTGCCAGAAAAATGAGCATGTTAGTGATAGAGAAAACCACTCTGGTACCCCGTGGTGTGTACAACGAGAAGTTAATGAAAAAAAAAATATATATTGCACGTCTTTGTGATATGCATATTGCACACTCTGTTATCGCGATAACTATATTTTTTCGATATATTGTGCAGCCCTAGGTCACACCACTGGCCTTAGTGCTCAATTAAGATTTATTGCTTAGATATCATATTTGTTTGTTTTGTTTGGGGCTCCACACATTACTGGACCACATGCACCAAAGCAATGATGTTAAAAGTGTTCAAATCATTTCCTTCTGTTAAAGTGCCATACACTGTAATTCAGTCTGAAAATACTCCCCTGCAAGTTAAAGTGCATTTTAGAGTGATGTGAAAGTTGCATTGATTATGATCTCATTGTTTAGATAGTGGTTGCATTGTTAAAGATCAGATCATTGATGTGTCCTAGATCAGAATTCCAAAGATCAGATTCTGTGATGTATGTACACTATGCACACACTATATCAGATCTGAGTTATATGCGAGTGAAAAAATAATACTTAGGGCACTTTTGCCTGTTTTCTGAATGTAGTTTTCGTTATAAATCCTATTTCAGTTCTCTTCTCTGCGTTGCTTTCAGGTCTCGTTCCAGGCGGCACTCAAACCGCCGCTATAGCCGCTCACGCTCTCGGTCCTATTCCCATCGCAGGAAGTCCCGCTCTCGTTCCTATAGCCCAGAATACCGCCGCAGGAGGAGCCAGAGCACCTCACCAATGTCAAACCGCCGCCGTCACACCGGCAGCAGGGTGAGTGCAAATAGATTTTTAGATAGGGTAAAGTGTAGCAGAATATGTGCTGGTTCTCCACTGACATATGAGCTTGACTCGACACAACTTTTTTTTGAGCATTTCCACTGCGTGAGAGTAGAGATCACCTGACACTACTGGGTATAATGTCTTTTGTGAAATTCATTGAGGTTCAAAGTGAGCCATAATGACACCAAACATTAAATATGATCATGCTGGTCACTGGTCAGGCAATCCACAATCACTGCTGTGTCAATATGTATGTTTGTCATCCTGACTCAATGTGGAACAGCAACTTCAGTTGTCTGAGGTTGTGTGTGTGACCTCTGACATCGGAGTAAATGTTCAAGTAGGCTTTAAGGTTTTCAGCCTTCCCTGAGAAAACATCAATATAAAATGTTATTCTATTAATGTTGCCTCACTCGTAGCTGCAGTCACACTAGAGTCAACATCACACTAGTGTACACCATGTTGCTATGACAACCAGCTGCACTGACATAGTACTATACCTGCAGTGAAAATGTAACATGCTGGAAGCCAAGTCCAGTGTATACTGTCTGTGGAAAAGCAGCAATATATGTACAAAAAAAGTGAGTAGCTTTACGTATGCATTGTAACTGATTAAAAAACTATTACAAAAATGATATGATTTATGTGTAATTAACATTGTAAAGACATGGTTTATCAGATGATTGTGGTTAATGCTGTGGGAAACCACCTTGACATGACATTTAATAACCCCTTTGATTAACCCTCCCCTCCTTTCATTATATCAACAGAGCCATGACTTCAAAAAAGAAGCATACAGTCATGGTGGTGATGCTGATGTTAGGGTATGTGGACCTTCTGACATTTTGGACAAGAGCAATGTAATGTTGTGTGAGTCAAAGGTGCTGCTCCCTATCTATTATTGAATCAGAGGAAAGTGGGGCATTAAAACACTGAGGGAATTGAATAGAATTGGCTGTTTTTCAATAGCTCTTTTGTAATCAGAATGAATGAATGATGACTGCAGCGTAAATTTGATAATCTACCAAATTGCAACCTTTTCTGTGTCTTAGTAGACTTTTGCAATCATTTAACCAGGTGGCATGTACAAAACTGGTCAGGGGTGAGCAGTGTATCCTATCAGTTACTATGTGCCACTTGGCATTGTTTTTAATGGTAAATTAATGGTAAATAAAAACATGAATCAAATACTGGTATTAGGTAAATGTTAGCCAGTTTATCTGTATGCATGTTTTTGATATATGGCAGGAGTCAATCAGTAATTTTCCACTCGTGCATGTTTGTTTTTTGTTTTTTTTTGTTTTTGTTTTTTTTTTATAATAATATTCTGGTTGCATTATTATAATTTACTATTCTGAATGGATTTACCAGGAAAGGTAATGACAGCACAAGAGCAAAGATAGCTGTTGAGATTTTACTGTTACTTTCACTGACAAATAAATGGTAGATATTGATGAAAAAACAGGGCTTTGAGTAATCATAGTAAATTAGGGCAAACTTTAGATGTAGCCTTGGTATTGAACAGAATGACAAAAATGAAGTGATTTTGTAGCAGCACCAGAGTTGACCACAGTTTGTAAAACGCTGCTGCTTTTAGAGGTACATGTGAAATGAAATGTGGATAAAAATGGAAACCAAGCAGGTGGCAAATGAATAGTTTTCCAGTTTCTGTGACTCTCCCAGGAGTGTTTTTTTTTACAGCTGTTTAAGGGGTTATTAAAGCTGTCATATTTTGCCCATTCAGCATTTCCTGTTGAAGTGGTACAACTGTAGATGCTGAGAGGGAAATGTTTTGTTACCCCGTTGTTCACATGTACATAGATACTAACTTATTTTAGCAACTGTTACAGTAGCTGTAGATATATACACAAAATCCCAAGGTCAAAGCTGATGTCTAATTCACTGTAGGTGGTGCCAACCTGTGAGCCAATGAGGGTTACAATATAATGAACTTAAAATTAATGTGAAAAGATTATTTATTAAGTGCTGTGTCCTCTTTTTACTTTATACCTCTGTGGTTGTGTGGCCAACACATTATATATGTAAAGCACAGATGCATGTGCAGATCCATTTTGCATACTTGGTTACACATTGAGTATAAAGAACATTTGATGGGTTGATGTTGTATGCCACACCTTCAACTCTGACCCTTATTGTTGACCCCTCCAGGCGAACCCGGACCCTAGCACATGTTTGGGGGTATTTGGATTGAGCCTATACACAACAGAACGCGACCTGAGGGAAGTGTTTTCACGGTATGGTCCTCTGGCCGGAGTAAATGTGGTGTATGACCAGCGGACAGGACGCTCCCGTGGCTTTGCTTTCGTATACTTTGAGAGACTTGAGGATTCAAAGGAGGTATGGGAAGTGTGTGTGTGTTGTTCTTTTTATTTGGTGTGATGGACAATGAGGTAATTCCACTGTCAGATGTGGAATGTAACTAATTACATTTACTCAAGTCCTATACACAGGTACAAAACCTAACCTCCTGAGACCCAAGAAAGTAAAAGTTTTGCTGCTTTTACGCTGAATAATTGCCTTGATTGGTAACAGTTTTTTCAGATCCTTTTTTTTTTTAATGGAATGTCCTTTGCAGTGGACAATGTTTCACAGTAAAGCTGTGAAACTCTAGTCCCCTGCAGAGGACAGAAATTCATTGCTTGGTCTCAGCAACTCAGAAGTTAAAGTACTTTTACTTCACTTCAGTATTTTCCATTTTATCCCTCTACATCTCGGAGGCATTGATTGTAGTTTTTTAATGCTGTATTGTTTGACCACTTTGAATACTTATATTACTTTTTTGAATCCCCTTCCTATCTGGTAATAACTACATACCTAAAAATGTGTGTTCTGCATGTCTATTGTTACCTGTAGTATGAAGCGTTCCTTTTATGAAACTTTATGTCCATTTTATGGAAAATACATTGTGATGTTGTAGAATATGATGCTCTCCTGTAGATTAAACTACCAACTAAAGTCGATATAATGACCTCAGTCTCAAACATCTACAGCAGTAAAATACAACAAACACATAAATGCAGCAGTAAAATGGATCCAAAAACACAAATGGGGACCGTTTTACTGCAGAATGACACCTTTTACTTTTCATAGTTGTCATATTAGTGATATATACAAGTGAGGCTTTGAATACAGAACTTTTAAGTTGCTGTGGAGTATACTGACAATGTGGTATAAGAACATTTATTTAAGCAAAGGATCTGTAACCACTGGCTGTGGTCACATTACACTGACTAGTTTGGTGTCTCTTGTTGATATCACTTGTATTCATCTGATGCCTAGAGGGAAATATGTTCTTTTAGTTCTCTACAAAGAGAGGTAATATGGCTCTGGGGTCTGAGTGTATTGTTACAAAATGACACCTTGCATTAAATCATGATTGATTTTTTACGCTTATGTAGTATTTAATGCATGTTTTTATGTTTTAACTGTATTTTTCGCATCCATATTTGATCATTGACTGTAGTACATGAGCTACGTTTATTTTCATAAGTACTCACTGTGCATGTTCAAGACGTTTCCCCCTCAAGAGCACGTTTTTATTACATGTGATTACACAGTTATACCACTAGGTGTCTGCCTTGTCTCAAATTCTTTCATATTACAGCCTTGCCTCCCTTGCAAAGAGGTTACTGTGTGTAATCTATGTTGGCCTTTGAGAATTAAATAATTTTCACCAAGAGCCTTACAGTATTCTGATAACATCTTGTCTTCTCCTCCCTCTTGTGTTCCCAAGGCGATGGAGCGAGCTAACGGTATGGAGCTGGATGGGAGGCGCATCAGAGTGGATTATTCCATTACCAAACGCCCTCATACCCCCACACCGGGAATTTACATGGGTCGACCAACTCAGTAAGATGAACACTAATGTCAGGGGGTCACATGTGCATGAGATATTCATCACATTGTTGCGGGGCAGTTGTACATTTTAGCAGAAAAGCACACCCGAACTGGAATACAAGGTGTATTGTGTTAAATGTGCATCCACTCACAAAACACTTTCACGCATTCTAGGAATTGATGTCTGTAGTGAGTTCCTTGAGAGATATAACACCTAGAAGTCATTCTCTCATGTTTTCTTACTTTAACAGCAATGGGGGCGGTGGCGGTGGTGGCGGCGGTGGCGGAAGCAGCAGGAGGGGAAGAGACTCGTACTATGACCGTGGCTATGACCGTTATGACAGATATGATGAGTATGACTACAGGTATAGGTGAGTGTTACAATTGCGAGGACCGTGCCAGGGTTTTTTAAAAAAGTCTTCAATAACGTCTTCATTTCTTTACAGCCGCAGGCGATCTCCATCACCCTACTACAGTAGATACAGATCCCGCTCACGGTCTCGCTCCTACAGCCCACGTAAGTGTGAAAAGAAACGGATACAATAATAATAATACTAATATAATAGAAAGCTCACGGAAATACATCTACTCTATTGTCCCCAGGCTTTAAGTCAGACTAGTATTTGCATGCATTTTTAATCACATGTACCTCAATCAGTGGGAAATGTCTGCATGAGTTAAGCAGTATTACACTGGTTTTTACCTGTATGTTGAATGTCATGTTTTCTTTTTACAGGACGATACTAAGAAGCACCTTTCCAAGTTCAGCTTCCCTCCAGTAACTGATGGTGTGTGATTCATCCATGTGTTTCAGAGCGGAAACATGTTTGAATTAGCATGTGTATACCAACAGGACACTTGTTTACATGCAATAGATGTCTTAATTTTCTAGACGTTTCGGTGCATCCATGTCGAGTGTGAGCAAAGACCACTGCAACTGATGGTTGTATTAATGCTAGTGCTTCATTTTTTGACTTGCTTCTTATATTCTGCATCTGCGATTCCCATTTCTATCAAGTGATGTTGAGAATACTTGTGATTGATCTTACTGATCGGAGTTTCAGGTATATATTGCCAGTTAACACCTAAATTCAGAGGTAGGTTATTGTTTTAAAATGACATATCACTTGACTGAAACTTACTGGTAAGTTGACACATAAAAAGGGCTGTAAAATGAAGCCACCAGCAAACAGTGATCAGGTCTTTGCTCACATTCTACGTCATGTTTTAGTAGAATTTTAGTTTCTGCACTTTTACTACCATGTACTATGTTTTTTATGTTAGTTCTTTGTATGGAAATATAAATAATATATTAAAAAAAATGAAGTTTGTAAGGTGGTTTTCTGACTTAATGTGTTTGAAATAAAAGTTGAGCTTAGCTACAAAGGTGGGAGTTGAGTGGGTGAGGTGGGAAAACAAGCAGAGATTCACAGATGAGTGGTGCCAAGATGTGCATGATAAGTCCATGTTCACACCATTCTAAAACAATCAGTGCAATCAGTTTGAAGTCACAATGCTGTTGATTCAATGAAAAGTTTACTTTTCTGACATTCAGGGATAGACCAATGATGACACCAGGGAAGACATTCACTAGTCCTTTATTGGATGACTTTCATTACATAAGATACAAAAACAGAACATGTGTCAGAGTATTCGGTGACTGTAACGTTAAAGAGACGTTTCTCAATACACATTTGGTTACAATAATCTGGTCTTGAAAAATCATCACCATGCTGAACATAAGTAGAGCTCCTTTAAAGTACTTCACCTCTGCAATGACATTACTAAGAGCATCTTTTCTCAAATATTGAAACGTGCACCACATTCTAAAAAGATATTAGACCAGGCCAAGTTTGTTCTATCTTTGACTAATACCAGTCGCACTCTGAAACCTGAGAGGTTTTTTTTTTTTTTTTGTGAATAAAAGTTACAGATTGACTGACACAAGGCAAGGGCAGTGAGTGGCTAATTACTAGAATATTATACCTGAAAGAATGGTTTGCTCTTAACCTCATAAGACAGTTCATTATAATTGGGTTAATAATCAGTGCCGACACCATGAGACCCCTCTGTGTTGTGCATTCATTCACACAGACTGAATGAAAATTTGATAATTCTTAAGGTTCCGAGGTAACCGCTTGTTAGCAGGATACAAAGGTTGAAAGGGTAAAAAGTGAGTTCTTTGTCACTGAAGATTCAACAGTCAAAGGGAAAAGGTGAGGGCCATAGTTGGAATTGACCATTATGTATTCTGTGCTTTGCTTATGTGACACTTAAATGAATATAGCCTACTCAAGTATTTAATTTCAAGGTAGCTTAATTCACCAGTGCTTATTTATACATTTAAAACAATTATCTTAGCAAAATTAATCGAGAACAGGTGCACAGATGGTTTAAAACGCTGAAAATTTACTAGATTTCCAAGTTATGTGTGATTTTATGTGAGCATCTGCAAATGTCTTTCCTTTGACTGAGATGGCCCACTGACAGGTGTTATTTCAGGGGCCATGTGCCAACAGGTTGACCAGCAGGGGATGGAACAGGCACAGTTTCCAATTGTTGGGCTTCACACGTTTCACCTACAGAAGTTGGACTTAAACAAAAAAAAAAAAAAAGCAGACATGAGAACATTGTTTTCTGGTTCAATGAAGGGAAAATATTAAGTGTAAGGTGACCCCAAAAAACACTCCATTTACCTTCACGTCAGTGTTGCAGTGTGGGGCCACACATGGGCTGCATGTTGATTCTATAGCACATAAAACTGTCCCTCCTCACTTTTATTTCCATCAACTTAATTGTACAATTTGACTTGTATGTAAGTGTGTTGAGCAGACACACCAAGTACAACCTGTAGTTCTGGAGTTAACCATTTATACCCTAATAGAAGTTCCACTCCTAAACTACACAAAGAGGACAATTGAGCTTGTTCTTCAGTCCTGTATATTTTGACAACAGGTGGACTGGTGAGAAACATGCTTCAGAAATGAAAAGCAACTATCACGTGGGTCCACTTGATTTAACAAGTGAACTCACATCAGTTAGATCTGAAGAGGATGAAGTGGTACAAAAGGAACAACATGTTTGCCCATTTATTATTTATCTAACCTTTTCTTAAAATTTATTTTAGGAGGGGGATTATCTAAACAAATGTAGGTGTTTTTTCATCACACATTTAACAAAATCCCAGTTATTTGCAAATAATTAAAGTGTTTTCTTGTCTTTTAATTGTTAAGTTAATTTGTCACTTTCTGATAAATTATTTCATCATTAATTTAGAAAACATTTGAAACTAGTGTTAATATTTTGCATGGATATAAATATTGGGATTGTCACAAGTGACAGATTTACACACAGTGGAAAAGTTATTTGTCATATCATTTAAAATAGCTGTGTTTCTTAAAATCCTGTAAAGTCATGAGTAAAATTGATTAAAATCACTTCACTAAAATTAATGCTGAAACCTATGAAAATGATAAATTATTTCATCCAACACTTTAAGATCAAATACCTATTGATATAAATAAATTAACTATATTTTTAGTAAGACTTTACAGAATCTTTCCCACCTGAGAGAGAATTTGTCCAGATTTTTTTTTAAAAAGCATGCACTTTTCTTTGCTATAATGTAAAGTGTAAACTTGCAAGGAATGAATAAGGTTTTATCTGCAGTTTAACAAATGAGATAAGAAAAAATAATTGCTTGAGCTGCTTAAAAAGAAAGTGTCAAAACAAAAATCACAGAGAAACCAATTGCTGAAAGCAGTAAACTGAAGAATCTAAAAAAAAAGTTATCACAGACATGTTCTAGCACGGATCATGCACTGTAGCTGCAATGTGTGACAAAGTCTACAAATATTCATGTGACTACGTAAAACTCCCACTTTCATCAGACTTTTGTGCTGCATAAACATGTGGTATTAAGCTCATCAGTTATTCAATATTGAAAAAAGCAGTCATCTTAACCTGACAAAAACACAAAATCCAACAGATGACCATTATGGAAAACTATATTTTGGTTAAAATAATAAAAACATACATATCTGAATGCATAGAAATCATTGCAGAGTTACAAGACTGATAAATGCACACAACCCTATCACGTTTCTTTTGCAGTTAAACATATTTAATTTGGAATCAAAGCAAAGAAATGGGAGGAAAAAAGTGTTGTGGCGGTTGCTGTGTATAGCTGCTCTGAGTGAGTTTTTACTGTAATTTAAAGAAACAAGGGATGAGACATTTCCCTAAAAACATATCCACATTTAAATAATTATTTCTGTTCCTGCTGACCTGGATTTAATACACTTCTGCATATTGGTTTCAACATTTCAGCTCAGTAGAAAAACAAAGTGAGTGACGAGAAAACGAGGAGACTAGTTTCTTTAGGCCTACAAGCTTTGTACATTAAAAATAACAAACACAATAGCTGAAAAGTAAATTTCTATGTATTTTTACCAGCTTGCAATAACTATTTACACATTCTACTGTTGAAAAAAAAAAAAAATCAGGAGTTCCTTGGCATGTGTTTTGATGGGGCACAAACCGCCATTTTCTAATGATCTGAAGGGGTGTCATCCCATAGGAGAATCTATGGAGGAAAACACGTCCTTTTTTTTTTGCAAGGAGATCCTGCATGTAAGCACTTGATTCCAATAGAAAACATGTGTTTGGAGTAAAAAAGGCCCGCATTAACATCGATAAGGACGTTGTTTCCAGCAGCTGATGTTAGTGTAAGGCTCTGCAATCTCAACATGGCGTTCATCTCTGTGTTTCCTTTAGTCTATCCGAAGCGGGCATTCAGTGGATTTAATGGTTACAACTCAAGTGGAAGAAAATACAGTCTAATAGGCTTGAAATGTCTGAGAAAATATGCATATGTATAAAAATAAATCGATCTCACCGGTGGACAGAATCCCTTGTTTCAGTGTGGTCTAAATGGGTTTGTGAGGAGCCTCGCGTTTTGGCGACGCATCTATACCTTGGAGTGAGGCCAACACCTCAAAGTTGAGCTATAAACTGCGATTAATTTAAACAATCTAACTCCCCTTTCTTTCTTGAAATATCCCAGGCTGTATTTAATCTGATCGATTTTGTCAGATCTTTTCCTACACTGACATTAACCGCAGATCTTCCCACATATAGGTTGCAGTCTAGTCTGAAACTTTATGTCAGTTTGCCCCCTATGGAATTTGTCCACGGCGAGGAGTCCAGCAAAACTGGGGGCGGGGAGACTTTTCTGTACATTCCTCAGCGATACATTCACTCCTCCTGCAGAGCTTGCAGACACATTCACAGTCTGCAGCCATGCATCAGTTCATTTAACCGACAGAGCCAGACGAACACTCACATGACTGTCTGTGGATGTATGTTCACTCTCATAATATACGCTCTTCATCCTTAAGACGAAGTCTGCGCACTCCGAGTCCCTGTGTGCTCACGTCTGGCTATTTCTTTTTGCAGTGGAAATCATTAAAGCCGAATAAACTAGGTTATAAAAAATTGTATCAGCCTAACTAGGCCAACAGACAGCACTTAGGTTATTAGATTCCTTATGTAGCTCCATACAGAAGACATATATGCACTTAGTCTCTGAATTCAATATCATTAAGAAACTTTTCCGCACTTTAGGCGTGAGACAAATTCTATAAGGCTTAAACGCGTGTTTATTTTGCATAGAATGTATGTTTCGAGCTCTTTATTTAATTCTAAAGGCGATCAACCTATCTAGTCTATATGAGTTTCCACCCTGGACTCAAACTTCCTGAAAAGTTGTGATCGCTCACAAAAAGGAGCGCGGGTTTGTCCGTGGGCTCGCGTTTCGTTACATCTTGATGGTTTATGACAAAGTCCAGCAGGGGAAACGTGGGGAGTTAATGCATAATTGGCGCGCTGATTCATATAGAATAGTCGAGCCGAGGAGCCAATGAATGAGCGCGTTGAGGCCGAGCCAGAAGCGGTAGTACGGAGAGGGTCTGCGGGCCGCTGATTGGCCAGCCTCCCCGACCAATCACAGGGCTTGGTGTGTTTGTTCAGCAGCACAGGAGTAAGCCCACTGAGACAGCCATGGCCCCGGTCTGTGCTGGTGGCTGAAGGGCCGACTCCAGACCAGTACTGCCTTTGCAACCCTGTGCACATGATCCTGCACACCTAGACCTATTTATCCACCAGAAAAACATACTCTCAACTCAATTCAAATCTTTGTGGCTCAGGACACTGCAGGGCTGCAGTGCTGACAACGCCCAACTAAACTCACTTTCTAACACTTATGTGTGCGTGAAATACTATCTATCCCACCAAACCAGACACTGGTGTTTAAGAGCTAAATAAACTTCGAGCGACAGGATGACGTGAAGTAAAAACGTCTGCTGAAAAATCTAAAATAAAATGACTATCATGCAACTTTCGTGTTATAAATAGTATCTTTGGAGCTTCGGTGTAAGGTGAAATTATTTTTAAATCACTTGTGTTAGTAAAATGAAGATCCTGTGTCCATATAGACTGATGCAGAAGAAACTGGGTGACACATGACCTCACTTCTAAAATTATAATAATGAACATACTGTCACAGGTGCTGTTTAATGCAGAGTATCTATCTATCTATCTATCTATCTATCTATCTATCTATCTATCTATCTATCTATCTATCTATCTATCTATC
>JAPQRP010000003.1:11180996-11212329 GCA_037367295.1 Apogon hyalosoma
CTATCTATCTATCTATCTATCTATCTATCTATCTATCTATCTATCTATCTATCTATCTATCTATCTATCTATCCTCTCCATTGTGCATCACTGTGACTCTTGTGTAAGAAAATCATCTTCACACTCTTCGTCGCCCTCTCTCCCATCAACAGGTATGGATCAAACCACCTTTAATTCTCCTATCACCATGTTTTTCTGTGGATTGACTTGCGCGTAAACTATCGGTCCGTGTTCATGCTCCGATAAAGACCTTATTGATAGTTCTGTAGCATTTCAGGCCCGTCTTCCACCACTGAGTCAGTCTGCCTGTGCTTTACATATAACGCTAGGGGCACTTTTGTGTAGGAGACCCCTCCCTCGTTCAGCAGATGCCGTGGCCATAGTGCAGAATAGGCTATGGTGCATACGCCATGTGCATTTCGCTCCACATGACCAACGCTTCCTCATTTTGCCAAAGCTGAACGAAAGTTGGAAAAAAACAAGTAGCGTGGCACCACTCATTTCTCCCAAAGACGCCCCTCCAGTATTATTTAGTATGGCAACCACAAGTCAGGCCTGCTGGTGGACTTTGAGTTGTGGATCAGGGAGGGGAAGGCTTCAGTCTAGTTGGAGAAGATGGATGCCGTCAGTTGGATAGTAGTAGGCTACGTGTCTTTCCCATATTGCGCGAGGGCCCGTGGAGCAACACAGACCCCTCCCTATCCTAGATTCTTAAAATTGAATGTGTCCAGTGTGCAATTTAACAATATAGTGCAACATCATTTATGAATGGCCCCACCCCCTTTTCCTCTTATTTTGACATCAGTACAGCGCACTTAGCACAGCCGTGCGCACAAGCCCCCGCAATATCAGCGTCTCCCCGCTATGGGCGTGCGTAAACGCGCTGCCGTTTTACTATTCCCCAACCGACCAATGAGAATCGAGGCTTTGCAGAGAAAGGCACACGAATGTGATTCTAGTAAAGATACACTGGGTTCTCACGGAATCCCTTTACGCACATAGCTCGCCAGGTTTTTTCCCAACACCAATCCACTCTTCCCCTCCTTTTTCTCTCCACTCCCCTCTGCTGTCCCCACCCCAGATTCCCGTGCAATTTTCCCCAATCCCAAACACTTAATTGAGCAATTGGGATTCCTCACGTGTGGGCTCATTTGTAGTTTGAACACGTGGCTCATTCAAAAAAGCCGGAATAGCAGCGGATTTTTTTCTCCCCCTTCTTCTTCTTCTTCTTCTTATTCTAGGCTCTAGACTTAGGAGGCGGGCGCCAGCCTTACCGTGTGTGACATTCTCTGTCTCTTTGCCAAGGGGTTTGGAGGAAGACACAAAGTAGTTTCTCCTCCTTTTCACCCAGCCCGCCATCGTTTGGAGACACGAGATTAATAATTGAGCATTTATTTATTGCGCGATAGAGACAGAGGGGCGAGGGAGCGCAAACGCACTGTGAGGCTGCCAGTTTAAATCTATCTGTGGCTTGACCGACCGGGAAGCACGCCACAGCCACTCCGTAGTAGTAAAGGCGATTTAGGCTATTCCAAACACTGCACATCCGTGAGTGCAAATAACTATCTCTCCCTCAGCGTAAAGATTGTCCCTTTTCGGCGTAGAACATGAATAAGCTATACATTGGCAACGTGAGCGCAGAGGCAAGCGAGGAGGACTTCGAAAGTATCTTTGAGCAGTGGAAGATTCCGTTCACTGGTCAATTTCTTGTCAAAACTGGCTATGCGTTTGTGGATTGCCCGGACGAGAAGGCTGCGATGAAGGCCATCGATGTTCTTTCAGGTGAGAGGATTTTTGGAGGGTGAAAAGTGGCATTTGGAAGACGCACGGACTGCTGCATTCGCGTGGAGCTTGCTTTACTTCGGGGCCCCTATGAGAAACACAAATGCATGCAGGTCGGGTGAGGGTGTACCCAGAGCCTTTTCTGTCTCACACAACCTTTCCTTGGCCTTTTGACACTGTGGGTTCAGGCAAATAGCTGCCGTGGGTTTCAGTGAAATTCTGCTGCTGTTATTTCACTTGAAACGGTACGTGCAATTTCTGAGTACGAGGTGTGTGTGTGTGTGTGTGTGTATATGTGTGTGTGTGTATATGTATGTATATATATATATATATATATATGTGTGTATATGTGTGTGTGTGTGTGTGTGTGTGAGAGAGCCGTGCAGGGCAGCGGGTTGTGGACGCCGTGAAGTGAGCCTTATTGTGGGCTCTATCTCACAGCCCACTCTGGCACCGTTAGTGTAGTGGAGGCCGTGATGTGTTACTGCTTGAACGGGTCTCAAATGGAACTTACACTCTTTATCCTGGTTCCAAAAGTACAGGTCTTCTCCGGTGGTCAACACTCGCTACATTGTGAAGCCATTTCGCCCATGCTGACACACCAGGTGGTTTAATTGTGTTGGTCAAATGTAGGGCGACGTAACTCCACTAGCTTGTGTGTATTATTTGCTTTCACCCCGTACTTTAGTTTTAAATTTAAAGTTACGCCTGTCCACGATAAACACGCCACAACTGTGTTAACTAGTAGAATTCTACGTATTTCTCTCCATGTAGCTCGTCTGTGTCCTCGTTTTTATTAGCATGTTGTGCACTTGTAGCAATTTGTCTTGCTAATATTACATTATGCTAAAAATGTACACGGACGTGCTAGCGGGTATGTTAGCATGTTAGATTTAACACTGTAAAAAGAGTTGTAACCTCACGCGCGTAAGAGACACAACAGAGAGGGGGTTCTGTAATGGGGGAGCTCAGTGATGGATGGAAGTAAAATGTTTTTTATTGTGTCTTCTAGGTAAAGTTGAACTTCATGGGAAAGTTCTGGATGTGGAGCACTCAGTCCCTAAACGTCAAAGGTAGGTCGGGTTTTAATATATAATACTGGGTTCCACCCGTGGGAGCTCTGTCCCCCACCCCCCCTCTTTTCCTCTTGTAGCCATTTTCTACAAGAAGCCAGTGTTTTTGTTTTTTTTTTTTAATTTTATTTGTTACTATTTTTTTTAAATTCAGTAAATCCAGCTTTTACCGTACTGTAATTTTGCTTAGCCTATATATGAGGCTACCACCCACTTTTTTTTTGGTCTGACTCGTCTTCTGTGGGGTCAAATGGAAGGGGTGTCCTCCTCTACCGCCATGACTGTGGGGTTACTGTGAAAACCCCGTCGTGCATTTAGGTTTGACCACTTACATGCGTTTGTGTGTGCACTCGTTCGCCCAAATTATTTTTTGGGTCCGTAAAGTAGGCCTTCTTGATATTATTTGAGCTGCAACCACAGGGGCTGTTAGTAAACCCTCAGTGTGCTGGCTGAAATGTGTGCTAAGGGAGTGCAGGCTGGATCTGAGGCATACGGGCCTTGTGGAGTCGTCCATTTGAGAAGGATCTGCCCGTCATTCTCCCTGCCTGCCCTGAGCTTCCGCCCTCCTCTGCACATTGTGCTGCTGTTGCACGAGATGGACTCCCAAACGCGAGTGGAATGGGAGGTTTGGGGCCTAAATCACGGAAAAGCTCACTTTCACAGTTCGACCCCGTGGCCACACTGGCCTGGCGTGTTTCAGTGATTTCCTACAGGCTACCATACTTATATTTTGTCGCCCTTACACAGTGTGTGCTGAGTACGTTAAATGCCGGGGCTGTGAGCATAGTGTGCGCATTTTTGGGCACTGACGTAATTTGGTTACAATTTACCCCCTATTAAATTAAAACGCTTCTTGGATTATAATGGGTGAAATTATTTCTGAGTTGGATCACGCGTGTTGTGAATAGTTAAGTTCCTCTTAAGTTTAATCATTACCTGGTTTTACTGTAAAAACTCGAAAATCGAGCTGAACGCCTGTCCCACTATTGTTTATTGCATTTATTTACGTGGCGCTTGCGCACACAGAACAGAGCAAGATGGAGTTTAGCATCTAGACGTGAAATGTATTTTCCAAATTAATATCTCAGCTGGTAGGTTTATGAGTTAACTTGCAGCAGGCTTCTGCCGGAATAAATACACCAGGTGAGGTTAATGGAGGCTTCTAAAAGCTGTTTTTTGGGTGTTTGCAGTTGGCCACGGCAGCAACGGTCCACTTTCAGTCACATTTCACCAAAAAAAGTAAAATATATCCTGTTTTACAACATTAAATATAGCAGTAGTCAATACGAACAATAGTATATGGTACACACACACAAACACACAGTTGTACACAGAGCCCCTGTGTACATTCCAGCCTGCAGATATCAGCTGGGGGCTTGGCCAATCACCATGGCTTAACCTTTGAACTCATCAAGAAGGGGAAGTGCTGTTGCTGACTAAGAGCAAGGTGGGATGGCAACAATTTAGGGTTCATAAAGACAGGAATGCACGGGGCACTTGGTCTTGAGTGTGGTGTTACGTTTTGGCCAAATTTCAATGTGATTTTTTTTTTTTGGGTACATTTCTGTTAGTGTACGCCTGCACTGGATGAAACTGTGCTTAATGACCCCAAAATCTCAGTTGTTGAGTCCAGAAAATATATGCATTAATATGTAAAGCTCAGTAAATTCAACACATGTTGTATTATTATTATTATTATTATTATTGTTGTTGTTATTGTTATTACTTAGTAGTTAGGCTATTAAACACTAAAATTGATGTTTTATCATTTGCTTGTCAAGAAAAAAAATATTTTATTTATTTTAAATCTGGCATTTAAAGACACTCATTCTTGTCAGTGTGTATTGTATTTTTGTGTTTTAATTCAGCAATAGTATGTCATCTGTAAACTATTCTTTAGGTGAATCTTACAGGTGTGTAGTTTTTATTTTAGTTTAAGTATATGCACAAGTGACAATGATTTGAAGTGTGAATTTTATTTTTGCTCTCATAATCATGGTACTGCATCTTTTAACAAATTAATTTCCCTGTAAGCACAATGCAATTTAAAAAAAAAAAAAAAAAAAAAAAAAAAGTACCCTTTGGAACTGATCAGGACCCCCTCAACCCAAATATTTTACTGTACTTTTAGTTGTGAGCTAAACTGAAATGTGCAGTGACATTATTTAGAACGCCAAGTTAACTACTAGGGTCAGATTATGCTCTTGTTGGATGAATTAAACAGAACCAGAGGCTGACGTATATCCTGCCATTTATATCCCCGCTTAGTCACGTGTACATGAAGAAAGAAAATGGTATCTCTTTAGGAGGGGTGGCCCCAAGTCTGTCTGTTCACGTGTGTAGCGTAATGGGGGAAATGAACGTTAAACACACTTTGTTCATAGGTGTGCATGTCAGGATTGTAACAGGATGTAGGCTCTAGGATATTGTGTGTGTTGTTTGCTGGATTTTCAGTCTTTGATTAATTAAAAAAAAAAAAAGCTCTGTAAATTTGTTAGTGATTTTACCAGCTATAAATCAGACAGATTTACAGAACAGTTCTGACTGTATTAAGGGTGTTTGTAGAAATGGCTCCTGGCTCTTATTACAAGAATTCTGGGTCACAGGGTCACTGTGGGGCCCCACCTGAAAAAATGGGGATTTGGACGGAGACTTGGGGTGCCAGAGAATTATGAATGTGGCCCCTTGTTTTACCCAGTCTGCAGACAAAGACTTAACTTTTCCTTAACTCTGGGTCATCATGGCTCACTCACTATCTTTTTTTTTTTCACTTATCTTTAAATATATACAAATGTATTTTTGTGGTTGGTGGGTAGGTAAAGAGACTAATGTAAAATAATATTTGCAAAAGCTGAGTCATTTAAATGAGATTCAACAACTGTGTGTTCTTGAGGGAATTCCAAACACTCTATCCAAGCGTACGTGTTGAATGTAGCTTATTGGGTTCACCGTGTGCATGGAAGGCCTATAAGGAAAGTGGAAAGTAGACTGCGTGGGGCTCGGTCATTCAGAACCTCTGCATACTGAATAGTCATTGGCTGTAGATGGGCACTGAGCAAAGATCTTCTGTGTCCCACACTGTCCCTGTGCTGATGAGTCTTTTCAGATATGAGTGGCAGAGAAATGAATACAGGTGTGTTGTAATCCATTGGTGTGGACTTGAATCTTACCCTTTTATTTTATTTTTTTTTTAAATTTTTATTCATACTTGCTTCTGTGCCTACACCTGCACTTGTATGTTACTCATCAAGGTGTTTGTCCATAGGTTGCAGCTGGGTGGCAAAGGAGGGGTGAAAACAGAAGATGGTGAATATGGTTTCATCATTTTTAAAAAAATCTTTAAGTAAATACGGAACTGAGCCTCGGCTTGGTCATCATGTGACGAGCCAACCCTGGTCACTCCTGGCCCTCCCCTCCTTCCCTCCCACTTTTAACCCCGTTCTACATGTTCCTGTCAGTGGACTCGCCTGTGTCCATGGTAACAGGGCCCCACCCCCACAGGGCAGAGAGGGCCCTTGTTACCCTTGCCTGAAACAGGGCTATTCCCCCCCAACACCACACCCCACTCACACACTCCCCCATCCCCAAATCAAAGGCTAGGGAATGTATACCACCCCCAACCACCACCCCATACCCTGGCTGACTTCTTGTGTGTGTGTGTAGCTATAGGTTAATCCGACTGGAAGTGCTTGGTGCATTTGCACATTTCGCATGGCGTTCCCACCGCAATGCAGAGCATACAGAATGTGTGGGGAGAGGGGGTCAGTTCAGCCTGGAATGGCACAGTGGGCTAGAAAGGGTTAGAATTCCTGTTGGAAGTTATTTGGGAATTTTCTTTGCAATTCACCTATTTAGAAATGAAGTTTCCTAAATTATCAAATACACTTTAATATGCTGTTGAAATGCAATTTGGCTTGATTATGGTGGCAGTGAGTGGGCTGTGGAATCTACTCAGCCCTTGTTGCACATGTGCAGTACATTTTATTGCATAGATGTGCTTGTGTATTTTTTTCCCCCTACATGTTACATGACCTTTTGCTATTTGAGCTTGTTAAATTTTAAAACAAAATGTAGCACTTTACAGTACAATTTCAGAAAGTTTAGGGGCTTTATACATTGTTTGAAAACAGATTTAAAAATAACCATTAACTGTAAAACACACTGTAGAAGTAGATTGTCTTCCATTTTACATGAAGCTGTGCACTGAAACTTGAGCAAAAGAACAAATGTGTAAAAACTCTCAAAGTTAAGTTTTTACACAGAAGACAGGAAATTGTTTCTGCACACAGTATAACTTAAATTAACTGCATATGTTGTGTATATACATGAGGTATGTGACGAGTGTGGAAATGGTTGGGGTCAGGGTCTGTGATTCCACATTATGTGTGTGCACGTCTGTTCATGCTTCAGCTCCTAGCCATATGTACATTTTGTTCCTTTAGATTTGTGCGTGTCAACAGGCACTGGACTTTGGAGTGCCCTGCACTCCTCTCTCACTGTGCATAGACATCCATGGCCAGGCCAACACGTGTGAAACTCTGTGACTCCACAAGTTCTATTGTCTGCCTGACCTCCACACACGGCCTGTATGCTGTTCATGCTGCTATACACAAATGTAACTGGGAACCTTTATGCTTCAAGTATGAACTGGAGATTTCTGTCCTAGTTGTTCCTTGTGACAGAGCACAGCAGCACTATTGTAAATGGTAGTCTTAGTTTGATTCTGCAGTATGCATATTCTCAATGAATGAGCTTGAAGATTTTGACTATTCCTGTTTAGTGTGATACCGTTGGCAGACCTTGGGTTTGGATTCTTGTTCAGCACGCTTACCTCCACTGACACCCCTTCCCTTTTTTTGTTTGATACAACAGCTGGATGCTTCTGGATAAATGTCTTTTGGTGGAAGTGTGTGGGCTTCAGCCTTGCAGTGGTTGAAACCTCATGATGCAATGCTACAGGGCATATGTGTTGACTCAGTGTGTAGACAAATTCACATTCAGATGGTTATATCTTTGCCTTGTGAATCATTTCCTCCCTGCTCTGTCTCTTAGTACTCTCTACCCGCTAAACTGTCCTGTGTCTTCCTTATCTCTTCCTCTGCTGGGCTCTGACAGTTGATGATTTGGGAATAGAAGCGTGTGGATGTGCACTTCTAGCTCATTTTTAATTTTGAGCACCCGCAACTGTGTTTAGGCCACCTGATAGTAAATTCAAATCACCCGTTCACCTGCTTTTTCCTCTTAACTTCCTCCCACATTTTAACCATGGTGTGTCAGTGCACCTGCTGAGCTGGGAATGGAAATTAACGCTCAAGTCGTCATATCCGCAGCTTCTCCACTCTGATGTGTCTCATTAGATGGTAGATGGAGAACGATTTGTGGGAAATTGTATTTAAAAAAAAAAAAAAAAAAATAAAATTATCATTATACTGCTTTTGTTGTATTCTAACCACCCATCTCTCCCTTTCCTCCCCTCCTTTTCCATATCTATCTACCTTCATCAATTTCTTCTTTTCTTTCCCTCCCTCTTTTATCCATCCCCCACCCTCTTCGTCCCTTGTTTTCTCTCCAGGAGCTGTAAGCTGCAGATCAGGAATATCCCGCCTCACATGCAGTGGGAGGTGAGTGCTACCAGGCTGCTAACTCCTTCCAGGGCGGGGCACCATGGGGCATCCCAACTGGGCTGCTTATCCTAATAATTTGGTTGATATGTGCACACAAGCAAACAAATTATGATCTATGCAGTGTTTGAGTCATACATTTGGCTTTTGAGTCACCTTTGGGTTTCAGTTGAACGTGCATTTGTTTGAGCTAAATACAGCCCAGGTCAGTGTAATGTGCAAGCCACTGGGTCACTGACTGGTATAATGCAGGTAACTAAAATTACCATTAGAAACCTGTGAAATTACACACAACTAATTTTAGAAATTGGCAAAAAGAACCAAAATTTACCAAACAAAATCACTGTTACGGTCTTATCCTAATAATTTGGCTGGTGTGTCTACACAGGCTAACAATTTATGATCTATGTAGCGCTGGAGTCATACATGTGTTGGCTATTTACTAAGCAGCTGAATTTGTTATGGGGTCACAAAAGATTGGATTTGTTTAAGTGGGAATTTTTCTGTCATGATGTCGTCTCAGCACTGATCACATCACTGGTATGACTGTGAAAGCCTGCATTTTCTTGCAAAAAAAAAGGAAGAAAAACGTACTGTGGAAATGAATTAAAAATAAACCAAGTATTGTTGTAAGGGTTGTGAAACCTTTGTGCAACTAGGGTTTTGACCCTACCAACTGAGGTATCCTTATATGGTGGAAGGACTATTTTTTATTTATTTTCTCTTTTTGGAAGTTTATGTTAGAGTGCTGTTCTTCTGTATCTACTCTTATCACACGCTGTTGGTATGGATAAATGTAATTACAACATGAATGTTTGTCAGACAGTCGGGAAGAAAATAGGAATAATGCAGTTAATTGTTGTTTACTCTGCTTTATAATAATCTGTGTGGAGGGTGTTAATTCAGTCATATTCATGCACGGTCATAGTTTGGTGTCATAAGGGTTTTTGAGTAGAATTTAATCTGTAATGGAATAACATTTTGTTTATGGATTTATCTTTGTAATATACACCTCCAAGTACAATACAGTTAAATGAACAATGCAGATACTGCTAGCATATATAAACACTACCTTAGCACTTTCAGTGTTATCTAGTCACAATCAGTGCTAGTGGATTTTTATCATGCACACATAATTTTTATTTATTTTTTTTTTTTTAAAGATCAGGGCCCTTCCCATTTTAACGCAAGGGGGAAAAAAAAAAAAGATGAAGTCCTCTCTTTTACCCCTCGAACAAAAAAAATATATTGTTACACATTACTGTCAAAACTGGCTCAATAAATAGGACCTGATCTTGGAGTAAGCCTTTAAGTCAACTTAGTCGCTTGAGGAGTTTGGGGAGAATAATACACCCAAGTGGACCGTAGCATTAAACAAATGCCCAGGGCTGGTAAAATACTTTAGACTTGGTGTTCTCTAAAGTGTTATTTGACTAAAAGGTGCCATATAAAAATGAAAAGTATAATCAGAAAAGGTAACTTATAACATGGACAAATTTCAAGGCCTCTGAGTGATAATAAGGAAATTAATGGGTGTGTGTGTGTGTGTGTGTTAGATTTCTTTATTTCCTCTGCATTATGAAACATTCAATTAAAAACTTTGATTATCAGCTACAAATCCTGCTTTGACTCCAAATTTACTGTGCACCCATGTTTATCTGTTTTTTTGTTTTTTTTTTACAAACAACTTTACAAAGATATTTTGAAATTCCACTGTCCGTATTGCCTTTAAAACCATTTGTCCAGTTCGCCACAGTTAACTTCCATATTAGGAATCTCATGCCCGTAACACAGCTGTATGTGACAGTTTTTTTTTTTTTCTTCCTTCCCTTTTGCAGAGGGTTAGCTTTGATAGCGTGTGCCTGATGTGGTGTGTGTTTTTTTTTTTTTTTTTTAGTTTTTATGCTCCATAGAGAATAATATTGTTAACTGATCAGTTGAGTGTCTTTCTTAAATGTAAGCTTGAAAGGTTGATGCATGGTTTCAGCCTGATCCACTCGGTGTGATCAAATGGCTACGGACAGGCTCAGTGTTTTGTAATGGTGGGCTCGCTTTGCCTACGCATGTCCCTCAACTGCAGCTCCAGATCCACCCATGTTCCTAGCATGTAGCAAGCGTGCCGTTTGTTTTCTCAAAAGGTGACATACAGGTTTTCAACCCCCCCCCTGGAGATGAGGAGGGGTTGGAATGAAGGAACAGAGAAGGATGGACTCATGTGATGCAAAAGGCCTTGTATGCATCTTATCAGGTAGATAAGATAATGGGTCACGGTGTGTGCAGCTAAGCTAGAGAATGGTGGATAGTAGTGGCGTGTTCACAAGCGGTAGTGAGTGGGTGGGTGGGCCTGGACTGCTTCCCCTTCCTTCCATGTGCGCCGATTCACAGAATGTGTAGCATAAACTCGCACCCCTCCCCCAGCCCCTGCTTCCTGCTGGAATGTACCCCACCCTTTCCTGAATGGCCTGGATTTCCATTGGCTAGTGCTTGCAGATGGACAGGCAGAGCAGCCAGCCAGCAGCTTGCAACTCTTGGCTTCAGGGAACTCATATCAGAGTTGGAGCAGCCAATGATGGAGAGTGGGGATGGCAGAGAGGCGGGAGGTTGCTTGGTTGGTGGGTTGGTGGAGTGGGGGGACAGGGACGCAGTCTTGTTGGCTAGAAAGTGGGGTTGAGCTCTTGGGGGTGTGGCCTTGGGTTCGACTGAGCATGGTCAGAGGTCTTAGCTTAGCTTAGAACCCTCGCTCCCCCTCTCGCCCACATTTGTTCTCATTTCTGAATTGGAAGCCCGTGGTCTTTAAATTTGGGCGAGTGGCTTTTCTTTTGGACATTCCCCTTATTAGTGGATTTAATGTAAAAATCATACAAGGACATACTGAAAACTATAATTGAAATGAGGTCAGCATGTAAGAAACTATTTATTGTATGTGTGATCAGTTCTGGGACAAATTAATTTTTAAATGAATATTTAGGTTGTGGGTTGCTTGTAAATATAGTAATTTTGTGTCAGAAGGCATCCTTGATAAATACGCAGATGATTTAAAATGATGTTAAAACACAATCTCTACTGGGGCATCATGCATGTGTGCTGAAGGGAAAGTCATGATTTTAGGTAGCTGGGCTTTTTACAAGAAGGGTGCAGATATATCCAAGTAACTCAATGTTGAACTCTGGGCCCCAAAATTAATGGACTGTGTCCTGGAAGCGAGTGGCGCTGGTTCCCATTGCTGAGCTTCTGTTCGCTAACACTAACCAACCTTTTCTGTCTTTCTCAGTGTTTGGATGGTGTGCTTGCTCAGTATGGTTCAGTAGAGAGCTGTGAACAAGGTAAATACAGACTTTTGCCTAATCTTTGTCATAAATCCCCATAAAATCCTTCCACACCTTGCCTTAACACATTCTTGACATTGCATTAAAAATTGGTGTGCAATGTTTTATTGTGACACTACATTGTTGTTTTAAGTCAAAATTTGAAAATGCACTGCATCACTGAATTTTTATTGCAGTGTCTTTGTCATTTACAGAGTAAAAATGGCTTGGACACAAATTGTGTCACTGTCGCTGAATGTGTGTGACTGACTGCTGTGTGTTCTCCCACAGTAAACACTGACACAGAGACTGCAGTAGTCAATGTTCGATACGCAGCAAAGGACCAAGCCAGGCTGTGAGTACACACATGCACATTATTCACGTCATTAACCTCCGAGTCAATCCATGTTGATGTCTTTGACATGGGTGTACTTAGGTTTGCCACTTTACAGCCTTCCATTAAAACTGACATCGGTGTCCTCAGTCTAGTGTTCTTAAAGTGCACCTGATTTCCTCCTCCCAAAAAACAGTCCAGTTTAATTTGACATACTGTGATGGGGGTGAAGAGAAGGGGGGTATTGGTGTTGAGGGGGAGGGGTTGGGGGGTTAAATCAGCCATCTGGTGCCCCCTAGTGTATGAGAGTCATACTACAGTTTGGCTCTCATGAGTGGTTGGTGTTCGCTTGGCGTGTTTACTTTGCTAAAAATCTAATTCCCAGAGGTTAACAAGACGTGTGTCAAGTATGAATCCCATCTTGAAATTGGATTGAATTTCTTCCTACTCATGAGCTGATGGTTTTGGCCACTGCCTTTCAGTTTATTGGGCTGTTAACACTGACAACTTTGCCATGTCTTGTACCCATCAGTTAAGACATTACCTGAACCAGCTTGGCTTGGAATGTCTTGTTTTATGCCATGATTTCTTGAACATGGTATCATACCTTTACTAGGTTCCTTCAAATGTTTGCCATATGCTGATGGCACTCAAGCATTTTAGTCATGATTACAGAATGGAATTCTTGTTTAAAATATCCATGCGAAGTGACGACCAAGGATTTCATGCAGACTAATAGATCTGTCTCCTTCCCAGGGCAATGGAGAAGCTGAATGGCTCTATGATGGAGAACTATGCCTTGAAAGTATCTTATATCCCAGATGAGACTGTTGCACCAGAAGGTTCTTCACCCGGAGGCAGGAGATCATTTAGTGCCCGTGGACCCCCTCGGTCTAGTTCCCCAAGTTTGGGCGCCCGCCCCAAAGTACAGTCTGACATCCCACTGCGTATGCTGGTTCCCACGCAATTTGTAGGGGCAATTATTGGCAAGGAGGGGGCGACTATCCGCAACATCACCAAACAGACCCACTCAAAGTATGTCCACAGAGGATCAAGAATTGAACTGAGCGTTGTCCTTTGACTTAGCGCTTATTTACAGCATTACAATAAATTTGCTTTAAGGTGACTTTTCTTTCACTTTTTTGCATCCCAGGATTGACATCCATAGGAAGGAGAATGCTGGTGCAGCAGAGAAGCCCATCACAGTTCACTCTACACCTGAAGGCTGCTCAAGTGCTTGCAGGACCATTATGGAAATCATGCAGAAGGAAGCCCTTGACACAAAATTGTAAGTTTATACCTCAAGCAAAATTAAAGAACACACATACTCATGATATATGCCATAGTTTACCTAGTCAATGTGCTAATCAATTAGGCTTAATTAGTATCAGTAACTGAATGCTCAAGATCTATCAGCATTGATGTGCTTCATGCAAAAACATAATTGATTTAATTGCCACATGTGATTGATTTCAGAGCTCCATTTTTTCCCCATTTTTTTGAATTTTGTTGTGACATTCTAGGACAGGCCCACTATACTTAAAAAAAACAAAAAAAAAACCCAAACATAATAATAACGAAAGCTTTATGTAAACGTGTTACCACATGAGACCCACTGTATTTGTCTTTCTAGTCCAGTCAGAATAACTGTGTTTTATGATGAATACCTGGATCTCTTTACACAATAATCAGCAGTAGATAAATGCCAGTGACTGGCTAAAAAGCAATGGCATGCCCAAGTGCACACGTGTAAAAACCTTCTGTTGCTCTTTAGCTCAGGGATCTTTTGAGTTTGTTTTTCTAAAGAAGTATTAGGCACTCGGGTAAGTTGCAAAGCCTTTAATGTTTTTGCCATGCAGTCATGCAAAAACACGCCTGTATATTTAAACTGTTAAGACCTACATGAGGCCAAATCAAAGTACTCACCCCTAGGCTGTTTTTTTTTTTTTTTTTTTTTTCCCTCCCCCCAAGACTAATGATTAATACGAGAACATGTCACATGACAACCTCTGTCTTCAGGCCATATTGCATATAAGAAACAAATAATGGAAACAAACCCTCAGTACAAATATGTAAAGCATTTACATTTAATTTAAGACATGTAGTGAAGAAAAAAATATAATTGCATCTCAATTTAGTTTTTAATACACAGAAATAACTCATGTTGGGCAAAATTCACGGACTACACCAGAGACAGTCACAGAAAAGGTGAGAAGTCTGGTCATTTAAACTGGGGTGTTGTGTGGGTTTTATTGTATCCTAAAGGATTCTCTTTTTAATCTGTTGCTGCCCCTTATTGGGCTCGCTATATGGTCTATACCAGATATTTTTAGCATACCACAGCTGCTGTGGTTTGCTTCTTTACAATGCACAGCCATGGGACTTTGGTGGTTGCCAGTTCTTATAGCATGTAGTGTTTGTCTAATCTTGCTTTCAATTTGTGCTTTGTTGCGGGATGGTGCTAATCTTGCAAAAAACGTGCACATGGAACATGAAGTATCATAAAATGTTGGTTCACCACATACAAACATTGTTAGCAGCATTCACATGTTGTTTTTTGAGCGTAAATGTGCATTTTAATGCAACAACCCATCTGTCTTGTGCAGTACTGAAGAGATCCCACTGAAGATTCTCATACACAACGGCTTTATAGGAAGAATAATTGGGAAGGAAGGACGCAACCTGAAGAAAATAGAACTGGACACGGGGACCAAGATCACAATCTCATCGTAAGATTGATACACACTCCAAGTTCAGTGATGAGTCTGTGGTATACACTACTTTAAGTTTCTGTTGCAATTTTTATGGCTGTTTAAGAATGTAATATACTGTATATGTGATACCACAGAAAATGAGTAGTTTTCATGTGCCTGTGTCCCATTATTCTATCAGTCTCCAAGACCTGACCATATACAATCCAGAGAGGACCATCACAGTTAAGGGTGCCCCTGAAGCATGTGCAAAAGCTGAGGAGGAAGTGATGAAGAAGGTCAGGGAGTCATATGACAGTGACATGGCTGCCATGGCGGTAAGTGTTCAGCAAAGAATAGATATAACTCTCCAGGAATATTCTTAATGTGGTTAATATTCTGAAGTGTTGGCTTCATAAGCGATGGACAATCTTGAGTAGATAATTGCCTGTGACCAAACATGTGTAAAAAGAACCCATTTTACTTCTCAGTGGTGTGGAAATGCACTGTACCAGTATTTCACACAGTAATGTAAAAGGTCTTGGTTATTGTCAGAGATTTTTCATTGAAATCCAATTTATTATGTTGTGCAGTAATTACCAAAGAGGAATATTAGTGTTCCCTCACGAGTGACAGTCTATCCCCTTGACATTTTGGCATTGAGCTTACAGTGGACACAGATGTATAACTGTTTAGATTAAAAAGTAGCTCATTGTGGGAATATTCACACTAGGGGAAAAGCACTGTTCATTTCTCATTATTGTCAGGATTTGCAATAGAATGGAAAAAAGCTTAAATCCTGAAGGATGCATCCATGTTTAGACACATCTTGCCTTTGCAGGGCTTTTTAACATCCCTGCTAAAATCCATCTGTAGTCCTGAGAATTCTGGCACGATTCCAGCCTGCAAGTGCATTTCCATAACTGGATTTAATGTCTGATTTGAAGTTTCGCAGTAGAAAAGGTTTAAAAAAAACTATGGAAAATTTGGATTTTTTTTGGACATATTTTTCATGGAATTCTGAGATGGTGAACATTTGACTGTTCTCTGTATTATACAAAGTGTACATGTTGTAACTACTGGCATCCTCATGGTTTATAGGAATAGTCATGACAAGTTGGAACACAATTTTTAGTTGGAAAATGGCAACAGAAAGAAAGTCATCTAATATAGGCTATATCGCCACCTTCTGACCACATAACACAGCCTACTTTATTTGCCCCTAACCTGTTAATGGAAGGACTGATAACTTTAATTTTCTTTCTTATGATGTTCACATCAGATTTATTTTGTTTTTATGTGGAAACATAGCTGTTGAGTAAGTAACTGGGTTTTCCGCTTTTAGCTTCTTCTTGTTGGTAATTGTGATGGATAAAGAGGATTGTTTAGTGAGTGATGATGATTTTTTTTTTTTCTTTTCTCTCCAGCTCCAGTCCAACCTGATTCCAGGCTTGAATCTGAATGCGCTGGGTTTGTTTCCCAGTGGAGCATCAGGCATGGGCAATGTAAGCAATGTCCAAGTTACTGGAGCCCACCCTGGATTCTCACCATTTGGAGTAAGTGACATTCGGCGGCACCCTCGAGTGGCTTTGTCCATACATTTATTACAAATCCTGTGGTCCCCTTTTTCCTGAAATATTCTGCCAGTTGCAAGTCAGGCTCATAAGAACAATGGCATACTTAAAGAAATGCAGACATTCTAGAAACAAACTTTAGATGCTCAGTTTCATGTTTCTTTTTCCTTTTTAGTGGAGTCCTTATGGGGGTGAGGGGCCATTTTGGGATTCTATGTCACCGGCGAGCAGCCAGCCCCTCGCTGTAAGTCACCCCTGCCAAGTGCTTTGCACGGCTTGTGGCTGCTCGCTGTGGGATTAGAGTTTGGGTTTACAACAAATAAATCTTCATCTGCCCTCTGATCTTTGATCTTTAGCCTCTAACCTGCTGTTAACACAGAAGAGTCCTCAAGTGTGTGTTTGTTTTTTGGTTTTTTTTGTTGCTGTTCTACCAAATATTTTACAGTATCTTCTCTGCCAAATATAGGACATAGTCTTATTTAAAAAATACTTGGTGTTGTACAAGATGAATTTCTGACAGCCCTTTTCCACATTTGAAGGCTGCCGAAGCATGTTGATGGCCTTCAGCTCTTACTTATTGATGGAATCTTGGGTTTATTCCAATATCAAGTTCTACCTGTTACACGTTTTAATGCTACATCCTTCACTTCCAAAGTTCCCTCCAACACAGCTGATGTGCAATATTCTGTAAGACCTCTGTAAGCAGTCATCTCCAGTGGAAAGACTTCTGTAGACGCATGAATCTACTGCAGAGTACAGATGCGCTGAACAGCTTTTTCAGGTGGAAGTAATGGCAGCTGTGGCTTTTTTCTTTTACTTTTATCATTATCATCAGGTGCAGTCACACACACAGGCAGTCACTTGTTTTCTCAGTCCACAGACACAAGTGGTTAGTATATCCAGAGAAGTCATAGATATGTGTTCTATTTTATGGAGTCGTTCATGGACGTTGCACAGACACCTTTTTAAATGATGAAATGAGAGAAGAAAGCAAGCAAACAACAAAATGATATTCACATTAAATTCACATTAAATTCAGAACAAAGAAGAGGAAAAACACTGAAGTTAATCCTGTCTCATAAATAACATCCAGTAAAAAGAGGTGGGATATTTGGGGCCCATTTTGTCAGGAATGTAACGGCGTTTAGTTGTGATCCCAGTTACACTTTCATATTGGACATCCATAACATTGTCTTGCTGTGGCCTTAGTCAGTAGGTTGTCCTCATTTTGGTAATTAATAACTAGTATTGCCTGACTGTTATTTAATCCCTCTAATATTTCCAGTATGTAGCCAGATGGTTCCAGGGGCAATTTTGTGTGTGCCATCGATATTGTTAGAATTTTGGACAGTTCCAAAATGTATGTGTGGTCTCCAGCCAGGCCACCGCTCCCCCAGCACCGAGATGACAGATATTCAATAGTCTCATCACAACTTTCCATCCAGACAGAATTTCAGTACTGTGCAAAAAGTCTTAGGCCACCTTTATTATTATTTATTTATTTTTTTTTTTTTTTTCCAGGGTTAAAATGAGCAAATGTATTTTGTCACTCAAAGTACAGAAAATATGTATAGAGCCTTAAAAGATGCACAAAAAACTGAACTAAATGGGTATTAAAGGTTAGTCGGTAATTAGTGTGACCCATGGGACAAGAGGCAGCACAAATGTTACAAACATCTGACGTGCTGAATGAAACGTGGTATAAAACATCAGAAAATTAATGCAGTAAATCTCATGTTGTCTGAAAAAAGGGTTAAAGACATGCTAAGTGCAAACGGAGGTCACACTAAATATGACCACTTTGGTTTATAGAACCTGTTTTTTTTTTTTTTTTTAATGAAACTTTTGTTTTTACTGTTGTACGTACTTTATATATAACCAGATTATATGTACAGAGACTGAGAATTGCATAAGTGTGGTCGTTCTAACTTTATTAAACCAACAAAACTCATGTTGGCCTGGACTTCTGCACAGTACTGTTCTTGTTAGCTTTTGTCCTTCTCATGCCAAGTGCCAGTTTCATCTGTTCATTTCCAATTCCTACTTTTATTAATTTCTAAATTGTTGCCCCATAGTTCCTCTTTCAACTGTGGCTCCTGGTGATAACGTGAAACTTAATAATTGGCATATATATATATATATATATATATGTATATATGTATATATGACCTGACGTGTGATGACATTACACTGTTCTGTGTACATGTCGACTGCATTAAGTGAGCAGGTATTGAAGTGTGCATATTAAATATACTGTACATGCCATATTTTTTCTACTTTAATGAGTACATTACTACAAGACTCAAAGTGCTGCATATAGACTAAGATTTGGAATGACCTTTTTATTGTACAAACTGCACAGGAATACTGAACCAAAGCATTGGAACTCAAAGAAACTAAAGAGGGTTTTCCTTCTTTCTAAAATATTTTCCCCCTAAACTCATCAAATAAAATCTTTTGAAGTGTTTTAAAAAAAAAAAAAAAAAAAAAAAGAGCAACAGCTAAAATTCACAAATTATCATGCCCTGAATCGTGAGTTGATGCTTTTGTTGTTTCTATTAAGTTGCAATAAGGATGAGACTTGCACTGTACTGTAAATAAAACTTTGTAATTTATTCCATTTCAGTTTTTGGAATGCATTTATTGCGGATTATCACAGTCAGTTCGAGTATGCATTTGAATGAATTGTGGAGACTGCATTTTCTTTAAGGAGTTTTGTCCTGTGCTTTGATTTTTACAGATAAAATGAGATGTAATTTCTTGACGTGCAGAGGTGCATGCAGGATGACATTGTCACCTTCAGAGAAAGCCAGTCCCTTTTGCATTTTTGTTGAGATATAACCGGTTATCGTAGTTTATCTGCAGACCACAAAGCTTTTACATGTTAATGGCAATGTATGTTTGAACAATGGAAGCACAGATGTTGAAATGCTGCTTTTTATTTGGTGGGGACAGTGCTCATTAATGAACATCTGTATTGAACGTCAGATGTAAATATGCCGGATTATAGCAAACGCTACCTTGTGTCTGTAGTCCCTTGTGCAGGTAAGAGAAAACATCACAATTAAAACTTAAAAATGGAACTAAAGTACAACACATTTGAAGGTTAAAAGCAAACTAGTCGTGTGATTATTTTTAATTGTCACTCCTATAAATTGATTTGTGTTGAAAAATTCAACTGAGCCCAGTAGTGTGAATAAATTTCCACTGGATGTAATGGCAGACTGTGTTGATAATACTGCTGGACAGTGTCCCTTTGAGCACCTGAAGATTTCAAGAGAAGAGCTTTTATCTCAGCTCAAGTTTGAAGACATTTCCAGCTTTGCTAGATCCACTGTCTGCATTGGCGATTGGAGCTGAGCTTTTGGTTTGTGTTGTATCATATCCAGGCTGTAGTTGAAGTCATGCGTTTGTGTCTCCAGCAGGGACAGCCGGAGTCGGAGACGGTTCACCTGTTCATCCCTGCGCTCGCAGTGGGAGCCATCATTGGAAAACAGGGTCAACACATCAAACAGCTGGCACACTTTGCTGGAGCCTCGATCAAGGTGAGTGACAGATGGGACAGTGAAGGTCTGAATCCCAATGATTACGTGTCAATGTGTTGCCGTCTTCCTCTTGTCGCGTGACTGGTGGGAGTTGGGGGCATAAGAGAAGGTTTCCGTTTTTACCGCTGGCTGTCTCCACTCCATCAGATCGCCCCTGCTGAAGGAACGGATACCACTCACAGGATGGTTATCATCAATGGTCCACCAGAGGCTCAGTTTAAGGTGCCGTAACTCCACAAACACGCAAAACATTGAGCCTGTTTACATGCACACCAATACTCCGATCATAATCTGATTTCTGGAGTTGTCAGATTATCAGTGACCGTGTAAACAGGATAATCTGATATGTTTTATCAGATAACAGCAGTAATCTGATTATGAGAAATCAGATTAACACACCTGGATTTCTCCCCAATACTCTTTCTGCATGTATACAGGTTAATCTGATTTGTTTTTTTCCTTTACGTCTGCATATGTGTAGACAATTAAAATTGTAGAGAACAGAAGTTATGTAGTCAAATAAGTGGAAGACAATAACAGGAAGTTTAATGCCTCATTTCCATTATGTGGTACCAGCTCAACGTGACTTGGGTACCTGGTACTATTCCTGTAGATTGTTTCCATTACAGGATTCTGCTGACTTTAGAGTACCTGGACGTCATAGCAACGTTGCACGCAACTTCCATGGCGTCTGCTCAGAGTTACTGATAAACTTGCTTGTTGCGTGTTGTCCCATCAAGCTCACGCTGAATCTTTTCATCGGCCACCAAGGACAGAAATGTCTGAACCTCCTCAACCGACCACAGTGTTGTTTTGCAGGCTGTCATCACGGATTAGTCTACCGGTATACTTACTGTAAGCTTCTGAAAATTTGTAAAAATGGCATCACGCATTGATGATGTAATGATGCAGAGATAACTCTCTGACCAATCAGTGACCTGCAGTGTTTACACGTCACATTTTAGTATCTCTTCACCTGTTTTGGAACCTCAGCTGAGCAGTTACTAAAAAAAGTAGTGCCAGATCCCAGGTTTTTACGTAATGGAAATGCAAAAAGGTTGAGTCGAGCTGGTACTACATAGTGGAAATGCAGCATAAGTCTACCATTGCTACGTATGTATGTACTGTGAAAGAAATTGGATAATGGACTGGAGCGTCTAAATCAGGGTTTTATGGTCATGCAAACAGGCCCAATATTGGTAACAATTAGAAACGTAGAACTCTATTGTTTAAGTGGCTGAGTCTTTGTGTTAGTTTCCTCTTCAGTTAGTGGCACTGAATGGTATTTTCTGTAATTGCATCATTGTGACTCTGTACCCCATTAAAGTCAAAAGTCATGAAATACCTCATTTTGTTAAAGCATCCTGAGTACTCACTGCTCTAACTTTATCTGGCTGCAGGCTCAGTGCCGCATATTTGGTAAGCTTAAGGAAGAGAATTTCTTTGGACCCAAGGAAGAAGTGAAATTGGAGGCTCACATCAAGGTTCCCTCATCTGCTGCTGGACGAGTCATTGGGAAGGGTGGAAAAACGGTAAAGACACTACTTTGTTAATCACTAGATCTGCAGTAACAAAATCATTTAGTAATGCTTACATGACACTTAATTTTTGTTTTTCAACAAATGGAAAAATGAGAAGTTAAAGAAATGATTCAAGATTCTTTGTCATTCAACATGACATGTAGAATGAAATTCCAATTCACAGGATCGATATTGAAGTAAGGCTGACATTTAAAAAGAACACATATTTAAATAGTCAAAAACACACAATTTAAAAAATAGAAAACAACAAAAGCAGAGTGCAGACAGTATAATAAATAATGGGTGTGGGGAAAGTGATGGGAAAATATATATGTAAAAACTTATTATTGCACATTGTAATTGTGATAAGATCTAATGAATATTGCACTGTGTATCATCTTTGTATTGATGGTGGCATTATTTGATTGTGTGCTTTTTAGATGTAACATTCAGCTTCTTTGTGGCTTCAGGTCAATGAGCTCCAGAACCTGACCTGTGCAGAGGTGGTGGTGCCCAGGGACCAGACACCGGACGAGAACGATCAAGTCATAGTCAAGATCTGTGGGCACTTCTTCGCTTGTCAGGTGGGTCTCACAAATCAGCTGTATGCAGGTGGTTTTCTGTGTCGCAAGCAAATTTTCAATGTGTGAATAGTCACGAGGGCTGAGATAGTTCAGACATGCTCCCTATCGGGTGGATTGTTTGGTGTGGTTACAAAACTTCAGAATGATGAAAGATGTCAACGCAGAACAGTCAAATCTGTTCAGTATTAGGTTTTTTAACCTTGGATCATGTGAATGCTGTCAACAAACAATGATCTTTGGGCAACAAACTGTTAAAACCTTAATCTTTTTTCTAGAGGAAACTGAAGAGAGTTATTTGGTTTTCTGTTTTGCTCATCTTCCTCTGCAACCATGCCAAAAGTAATTGTTGTACCTCCTACATGTAGGACTTAGTTCTCATTTAAATACCTAGTTGGAACTCAATTTGTTCTTTATTCTCTTGCCTTGTGGAGTTTAGAGCCAAAACCTTTAATGTCTGCTCATCAGCAATCCTCAATTCATCTGATCTCAGGTGACTGTTATTGTTGTGTGATGAAGTCTATACTATACAAAAAGACAAACAAGCAAAAATCAAAAGGATTGTTGTTACAGTTGATAGTGAAAGAGCCCCAGTTCTTGCAAAATTTTTAAATCTGACCCTGTATCCTGAAATTTATGACTTACTACCAGTAGCTGTGATTTCATGAAATAGCAAGTGAATTTGAACCAACCATATATTTCCATAAATTGATTTTGAGCAAATAATCTAGGCTTCTTGTTGTCAGCAGGTGGTGCTGTAAGCTATGTAACACTTAGCTCTGTAACAGAAGAAGCAGCAGCAGCTCATTATTTTAACTCCAATTCAAAAATGGCTCTTAAATGGCTGTAATTGGGTCTCCATTAGTCCACACTGTTGTACCAAACATATCTTCACCTTTAATCGAATAGTTGAGAAGACAATGGTAATCAGCTGATCAGTCGTGCATTAAATGTTGGCCATTTCAGAATTTATTTAGAAAAAGGTGTTGTCATTTCTTCTGTATCTTACTTTCTTGTGGAAAAAGAAATGACCTCAAGTGAATGGAGAAAAAAAAATTTGTGAAAGTTTGGATGGGTTTTTAAAATTTTTCAATTTTAATCAATATTTTCCAATGTCAAATTTCAGAAAGTACATTAAATACATTTATGGAAACACGACTGTCTTCAGATCGAAGAGAAGGGTCCCACTTGGGTTTATGTCGCGTTTCTCCTACATAGTACCGACTCAACTCAGCCATTTTGCATTTCCATTACGAAAAAGGACTTGGAATGTGGTACCCGGTACTAGTTTTTTGGCATCACCTCCACTGAGGTTCCAAGCGATACTAAAACGTGATGTATAAACACTATAGACCACTGACTGGTCAGACAGTTGTCTCTGTGACCTGCCATTTTACAGAATACAGATATGGAAGTTGACAGTAAATATAGCGGTACATTAATCCACATGACAGCCTGAAACTGCACCATGGTCGGTTGAGGAGATTCAGTCCTTGGTGGCTGACGTAAAAATTCAGATGAGACAACACGCCACGAGCAAGTTTATCAACAATTCCCTGAGCAGATGACATGGAATTAACGCGCTGCACCGCTATGACGAACAGGTACTGGAAAGACTGTACTATCCTGTAATGGAAACGGTCTCCAGGAATGTCGAGTCAAGCAGAGCTGAGTCAAGCTGGTTCCACGTAGTGGAAACGCGGCATTAGTGCATGGTAGGCATTAGATGTGCAGTTCCTCAGGGAACAGTGATTTCAGAGGCACATGATGGTTAAGTCATTGCATAATTGAAAGTACTTGTACTGACATACTCTAAGGATCATCGAATGTTTGGTTTTTACCACCTTCTCCCTCATTGGACACTAACCACATGATTGATCCATTTTCCTAAATATGTTTTAATTCAAGACTTCAGTTAGAGCAGATTGGCAGAGTTAAGACATCACTTTAGGATGCCATGGGTGTCTTTAAATGACTCTTAATTTGATTAGTCTGTGCTCTGATCCTACCGTCCCCTCTCTCCTAATGTGTCCAGCTGGCTCAGAGGAAGATTCAGGAGATTCTAGCACAGGTGAAGAGGCAGCAGCAACAGCAGTCGAAAGCAGCACCTGGTGCTCAGCCTCCACTGCCCCGCAGGAAGTAAACGATCCAGTGGACCTGGAGGAACGATGACAGAATCAGCCGGAAGACTATGCAGCAGAGTCCGGGGGAGAAGACGAGGGGTTGTAATGCTCATCTCAGGGGTCAAAGGTTCTTCGAACCCAACCAAACATCCACCCCTCCATGTCTTACTTGATGAACGTTCAAGTGTGGCTAAGAGACCCTGAGCTTGTAAACCTCCACCCACCTCAACTCTCTGCATTTCTGTGAGAATGTACTTCTGAGGGCTCCCAGCAATGTCATCTGCCCTCACATGTACACACCCCTTGACAACTGTCCACCTCCCCCCACGGGTGTGTTAAAAACAATTTTTCCCCTCTTACACTAGAAACACAAAGAAGAAATAAGAATCCCCCTCCTATCACCTCCTTGGTGTGGTACTTCAAACCTGACAAGATGTTTTGGATGACTTAAGATTTAGTTAAAACTTTGTTTTTCTTCTCCTTTTAGTGTTTAATTGGTTGAAGCTTTCTCATAAGTTTTCTGTGGAAAGGAAAAGGCATTGCTATCAAGGTCCAAGTTGGACCAATAGAGATTTATTTGGGGGGAGGGTTGGCTCAGATTGGGTGGGCCGTGTTTAGGGGAAAGATTTCTTGTTTCAGGACGGGACCCCTGAAAGGGTGGATTATATTGGGCGTCCTGCCCCTGTAATAGTGGCATTTTATAAATTCGGATGCATTTTATAGATAGACCTATATACATAGATGAATATATATTTAGAGGTGAGGGCAGCGCCATGACTGACACTTAGGGAAACGGTGCCGAACTGCTGCTGCCCAGAAAAACCAATTTAATATGCATTTTACTTAACTACCTCAGGATCTAGTACCTCAGAAGAGAAAAGAAAATGATTATATATATATGAAAAAATGTTCCTTTCTTTTTTATTTTGCTTTTGTGGTATTTTGTATACTTTATAAAGCTGATAGTCTTTGAACATTTTTATTTTTTTAAGAAAATTTAAAATTTGGTCAGCTGCCAACTGACCTTGCCTTCAACTCTGGTGCTTTAGGTGGCATTGTACATGTGTATGTGTTACTTAAGATGACCCTGTACATAAAGTCTATTTGTACATAGCGGCCCCAGAGCAAGAGTTGGCGCCCCCTCAGCTGGCGGCTGACAAGAGTATCTAGAGAAAATCACCTCAGTTTTTCCCCTGAGGGTCCACCATCTTCTCAAAAAAGTACAAAACAACTCGAAGACATGCAAAATAATGCCAACCGTACATAATTGCAGCAATGCCATTTAATTTTGGGACTGACATGGTTATTGGTAAAGGTACTTTAATTTGTCAAAATTTCCTTTCTGCCTGACTGGGTTTATTTTCCAGAGTAAGCTTTGTCTGTTCAGAGCGGCCCTTGTAGCCAGGCTATCAAATCAATGGTAAAGTTGTTCTCTGCAAGGTGAGGGTAGGGGGAGTCACACTGATACTTTTTTTTTCTATAGAAAAATGACAGACAAAAAAGACCTTTTTTGTGACTCGCAAATATAACTTGAAGTTTCAATTTGTTGTTCATACAGGGAAAAACGAACCAGAAAGGCGCTCAAATTTACTGACTGAACCTTGACTGGGGGCAAGAAAAGACGAAAGCTTTCCAAAACTTACTTCTACTTATTTCATTTGTCTCTTCAATCCGAATGTAAATATGTTGATTGTGGTAAAAGTGCTCGAGTGTATCCATGCTTCCACAGTAGAACACCGTCTACCTCAGCTGAGGGGGTGGGGGGTTGTTGTGGCACTAGGCACCCCACCCTGCCCCCACTGAGCGCCAGCGCGCACCGATACCTCAGTCCCCCGAACACGTCTTTCTATAAGGGCGCGCCATCGTAACACCGCGCTTAACTGAGGGGCACAAGTGATACTTTATCCCAGAATTCTCCCAGTTCCCACTTCTTCCTGCCAAACCATCCTTCTAACCCTTCCCCTCCTCTGCAGTTTGTTTTGATCTACCTCTTTAGACACGTATTTGAAATAGAGGCATTCTTCTATTTGTTAGAATTTAGCCCCTCCGCTTCTTTACGCCTCCCAGTATTCCCCAGATATGAATGGAATCTTAAAATAAAATCATGTACTCTTTAGAAATGAGAGAATAATTGAAAGTGATCAAAAATATTTTCTTTTTGCCAGTGTTTATATTTACTGTTTTGGCTTAATTGAAATCCTCAATTGATGGTTCTTTCTTTCTGCTTTCTATTTTTGGTGGTGTGGCTTACCTGTATTTGAACTTTTACTTGGGTTTTTCGTGAAAAGGTCAAATTGCGTGTTAGATTTTTTGCATTCAGTAGTTTAAATGAGAAAATACAGTTTAAAAAAAAAAAGGCCTGCCTTTTTCTTTCTGATTTGTAAGACAACAAAATAGATACAAGTCCTGTCTTTCTTTTTTTTTTCTCCTCTCCCTCTGTCTTTCACAGATGCTACACTCGCTGATTTGGTAGCTATTTTCTTCTGTTAGCATTTCTTGGCTGTGTAACGTGAAACATCCTCTTGGTATGGGTCAGATTTGAGGGATGGGTCTCTTGAGTTTTTGGAAAAGTGACTTGACTTCAGCATGATATTCCCTCCTCCCCCTTCTCTGCAACCATGCTTGTGCCCCTTCACCTCCCCCTCACACAGCTCCACTTGTCAAATGCCTCTAAATAAATTTAAAAAAAAAAAATTAAAACTGTGCTGGTGCTCTTTTTTTTTTTTTCCTTGTCATTAGATGGCTTAAGAAATGTCTCAGTGACTGTACTCGGTTGATGGTCCCATGTATTTTTTTTCTAAAAATTTTACAGTATACAGAAGAAACAAAACGGACCACAACAGTTAGAGCATCTAGGTTCAACCTTTAGATAAAATGCAGACCGGTTCAGGACAAGTTAAGTGGGAAAAAGCCAAATAAGCATACATAATTTTAAGATTGTACAAGTTCAAGGATTTCTTTGATTACCATAAACATCCCAATTTTTGTATTGTTCTACATTTGTCAGTGAGTCTGAATGAGAAGGTCAGTCTTTCCATGTCATAAATTTCATTCCCATGTCCAATCCAATTTAGGGTCACATCTCAAGTGTTTTTCTGTGCATGGAGTTGAATCTAGACCAAAATAGAATAGACTTTATTTGCCATTTACACCGATACATCGCAGTATAGGTACATTGGAATTCTTGTGCCTTTCCCTGAATCACAGTCAAAAAGACATGAACAGAAACAAAACATAAGCTAAAAGGTATTGCACAGACCCAAATACACACTTGTAAAATAGTTTAGTGTATCAGAAAAATAATAAAAGTAGGAGTACTGGGAGGTAGAACAGGTTATTGCAAAAAAGAGAAATGGAAAATCGCATGCAGTTGATTCAGATTAGGTCAGAAGGAAGGATGCAACAACCCCCCAAGTAGATTGAAGGGAAGGTTGGCTTTAAAAAAAAGTTTTGGTTTTGCAAACTACAACCACATTCAGAAAGTTGAGTTTGACATTTATTGACTACTGCTTTCATTGTGAAGGACTCAACCTTAGTTATTCAAGTGGAAAAAAATTCAGGTTGTAATTGACCTTGGAGTGAATACCATGAAGGTTCTTGGTAAGGACGTTTCAAGTAGACCCTTAAAAAAAATTAAGACAATTGTCAAAGTTGAGACAATATTTTTGCAAAGCATTTCAACCATTAGGAGAGATTTTTAGTTTTTAGTTTAGGAAAGAGGATTTAAAAAGGCTACGCAAGAGGAAGTGGAATAAAGACAGAGGCAGAGGGATATCCGCTAAAAACTAGAATTAATAATACAACTGAATCCAACTACATATGGGTTGCTTTCAATGTTAATGGTTCACAGTTTACAAGAATAAAATGGTTTTGCGTAGTACGGGACCTTAAATGGCTTTGGGAATCACTCATGCATTCTTAACCTGAGCATCTATAAATCAAGACCTCACTTGTGAAAGCTGAAAAACTAAAACTCTAAACCTTAAATTGAGTACAAACTCAACCAAAATTTCTCGGAAATACCCAAAGGCAACTCTTTATTATATAAAATGGTGAAATCATGTGGGTCAGTATATAATTGAAGGACTTTTGAAGTCCATGGGATATATCTTGTATACATCTTGATCAAAAAGTAAAAAAAAAACAAAACTTTTTTTTTATGTTCATTATGATAATGTCTTTAAAAATTCCATAATTATTTAATCATGGAAGCAATCACTTATTAAATGACTAGACATACTAAAATGTCAACTAAACTGTCCAAATTTAATAACAACCACCTTCTAATTAGCGAAACAATAATAAAATGAGCTTATTCAAAAATGGTTTTGTGTTCTTTTTATTAAGTTGAGAAAATCATGACATATTTCTTTTTTTGGCAATATATGAAATTTTATATGGAAAATAACAAATTGTATCTGTGTAGGAGAAATCACTTTCCTCTAAGTTACCCATTACAAAAACACCTCTGAAGTGTGTTAATTCCAGATCACATGACCTGCTCCACATGATGTCATTTCCTCCTGAAGAAAACACTGGCAAGACTCCAAGGGCTGTTCTTTCTCCTCGTTCTTAGTTATTTAATATAAAGTAGTTTGAGTCAAGTGTGTATTTATCACATTTTTATGGCAACAGTGTCACTGCAATATCTTTATAAATGACTTTCAATTTCAATCTTACTCAATTGTACATATGATATTTAGAAGAATCTTTCTGTAAAAATACCATGTAGAATTATGGTTTTGTTGATTTTAGGCCTGAAAACAGCAAAAATGTCAACTATACCTGTCAACTATGTTACCCTGTAGAGGGAACTCAAAAAGTATTTCAATTATATATTGACCCATGTCTTAATATGCACTACATTCTATGATTAGCCCTGCAGATTTCACATCCCTCCTACCAACTTTTATATAAGCGATGCTATTGATCAGTAACACCTTTCAAAGGAACAGGTCTTAGCCAGTTACCAATAATCCCTCATTCCTGGAAATCAAAGCCCTGAATCACTTCGATTTCTACAACTACAAGTGTTTAGGTTAAATTTGGAGAGATCTGAGATGCAAAGATTATTAGATCAACCCTGAAAGACCTGGAACAACTTTTATAACTTCCAAATACATTTCTCTTTACATCTAACCTTTTCTAATTTATGTATCACCTTGTATTATTGTATCCTATGCATTTTCCTGAGAAAAATCAGGTATTTTCCTATATTTAATTTGTTGATCATGTAGTTGCTCATCAAAGCTCAGAGTGTATTCAAAGATCATTGTATCACAACATAAAAAAGGGAAGCAAAGTCAACTTTTCAACAAAAACCCTATCAACTGAACATGAAAATAACTGTCGACAACCACTGTCATGTGTCAGACTACATGGGTTTCACTGGTGAATCAGTTTCAGAAGATGATGGTGTTTCCATGTTCACTATGGAGCCTCTGAATGTCCAAACAGGTCGCATCTGATCAAGCTGAAAAGCTGAGAAACTGCATTTGCCTGAATTATTTCAATGTATTGATAGGATTAGTGGTTAAACAGTTATTAAACATCTTAGATCAGTAGTTGCTATTGGTGACCAGTGGCTGTTTAACTCTATATTGGGCAAGTGACTCTTTTTGTTAATTTGTGTAAATATCACAAGACAGTGACAGCATCAGTTCCAGTGAGGACAGTGAGTCCACAATCTCAGGTCCAGTGTGGTCTACAGGGTCTGGAAGGTCCACCTAGTGCATGAACAGTGAGTGGACCTGCTTTGTTCGGTACCATGAAGTAAAGGTACTAATGTAAGGAAGGATGTTCAAAGGGGTCATGTGGATGTGGACAGGGGTCTGGATCAGCACTGATGTTGGTCTAATGTTCTAAAAGTGATGTTCTTTTCACCTTACATGTATGTTTGTTTGTTTATTTATTTAGAGGTTTATTTTTATTTTTTACTACTTACAGGTAAGGAACCAAATATGGTAACGCCACTGACCTTGATTTTCTGTGACAATAAAAATTTTGGAATTTAACAAAAGCAACACATTCTTGTTACGTCCTCCAATAACACACTAAGGTTGGTTCAGAGTATTTCTGAGTGCCCTGTAAAGGGTTAAGTCTTTGATTAAAAATGAGCGACCAACTTAAAACAGATAGTTTGTTAGTTCGCAGCCTTTATTAGTTCTTATGTCAAATTTACAGTGAATTCCTTGAATTATATGAAATGTCCCATGAAGTTTTAGTTTGAATTGTAATTTAATTTACTTGCAAACATAGCATCACTGGTAGTACACGTTTGACCTTAGCTGTGGATCACTGATACAACATCGAACACATCCTCCTAAGACAAAAAGAATTCAACCCAATAACTTTTTTTAGTAAATCATTAACCATTTATAGTGTATAGCATTAGCCATTTTCTGCAATTAAACAATTTTATTCTGACACAAACAAGACATCCATGTTATTTACTTCTATTTTCCTGCAGACATGAATGTGTTCCTGTTAAAGTTTCACTCAGACAATCAGGACTGTTCTTGGATACTGCATCTGTATTCAGCTTCAGCCAGGAAACAGAAGCGCTGGTTTAGTATTCAGTGCCACAGAATGCCTACAGGGGGCATCTCTCAGTCAGCAAGTGGCGGCTCTCCTCACTGGAAGGGAAGAGTGCCTCCCTCAGGCGGACCATGCGACCTCCGACCCCCGCGTGGCTGCAGGCGTCCTCCACTGGGGCCCTACGAATGGGCCGGTAGACCTTATAACGCCTGAGAGAGACAGAGACCGGGGAAAAGTGAGGTGAGGGGTGAAAAAAAAAAAGGATGAATATACACGATGACAAATGGGTCAGGGGGAATTAATAAAACTGGTGTACAGAGGAGTGAATGAGGGGGTTTTATTATACAGAGGGGGTGCATGCTTTACTCTAGTATTTATGTAAAAGTGACTCAAAAAGGTAGAAAGAAGTACTGATTCAGCTTAGAGGAAAAGTGTAGAAGTACAGGCTTAAAGTAAAAAGTAGGAGTTGTCAGACATTTCTAGTGGCTTTTAACTCAAATAAGCAGAGGCAGATCCAGAAAAAATGGAGGGGGGGACAGGAGAATGGTGGAGTCCAGGGTCGGAGCCCCAGAAGGGGCAAAATTAACATTATAAATGCATCAAATCACATAATATATATATATATATATATATATATTAGTTTATATA
>JAPQRP010000003.1:11263033-11278289 GCA_037367295.1 Apogon hyalosoma
AATGGCAAGCTGGATTTCCACAGGGTGACATGCAGCATGTTAATGTGTCTACAGGCACTACTCAAAAGGCTCGGAAAGGCATGCAGAGAGCAAGAGAGAGAGAGAAAGAGAGAGAGAAAGGGAAGGAGTGGTAGTTGTATGGTGAGAAACATCAGAAAAGAGGAACAGAGAGGGGGAAATAGTCCCTGTGCTCAGATGACTGTTGACAGCAGGAGCTGCATCACCCGAGGCGTAACACCATCACCACCCCAGCAACCCGTAACCAACTTCCACTTCCTGCTTCCACCATCTACCCATGTTCCCTGAGGGTCGACGGGAAAGAGCACAATTCATCCTATCTCAATCCTCACACTGTCCAGCGCTCCAAGACCAGCCAGCCCCACGCCAGTCCGCAACATCCAGAGCATCCTGCACAGGTCGAGTGAGCATGCAGAGGAGGCTTAAAAGGATCAGAAATGGCAGAGGTGGTGGGGGATGAGGCTGGGGTAAAGATGTTTACCACCCTCCACCGATCCTTGTCTATGAAGCCTCTTTCTTCTTCCATCCAACCCAGCCAACCTGAAACATTCTGTAGCCCAGAGCAAAAAAACAGAGGACATCCTCTACCATATTGCTCTTGTCCATTATGGCACAATGCTGCTGTTCTTCTATGAAGGCCTCAAGGAGTTGTGGCTAAGGGGATGTGGGTGGCCGGTGCCTTCATATAGCTCAACAACTGATCCAATTCTCTACATTTTGTCTAACAACACTAAATTTCTATAAGGTAAAGCTAACACACCTAAACCATCTGTATTTATTTTCATGCATCTGGGTTTTTTAAACGCGTGCCTTTAAAACAAAAGGAATATGAGTTGCATTCCTGCAGATGTCCTCCAGTAACAAGAGGGCTCATAGATAATCAGTGTCATCTGGAATTCAGACACAAATCCAAAAATATCCTGGACAGGGTCCTGTCAGTGCCAGGCAAGTTCAGATGGTGGTCTGCTACAAACCTGTGTTCGGGTTGTGGTATGTTTCCTCAAGTCCAGTTTGAGGAGAACACCCGGACCTCTGGTGAGAGCCCTCATCCCCCCCGTCCTGCGGAGGTGGGCTGTGTACTGTTGACCTGATGGAACCTGAAACACCGTCTGTGTAGAAGCTAATCTCTGATGAAGGCATTTGAGACTGTGCGCTGGCAGAGGAAGGCTGTGGCTGAAGGGCCGAGGAGTTTGGGGTCGGCGGCGGTGTCGAGCTGGAAATAGGAGGGTACCCCAGAAGAAGGTCCTGGGGTCTGTGTGTGTGGCAGGCAGAGTCCATGTGAAATATTGCACCATGCTGCTGGGGGTGTGTGAGAGGAGAGGAAGGCAGTGACATGGGTGTGTCAGTCCAGATGGAGGCAGTCTGACAGGAAGGAGGGGAGGGGTATGACTGAGGAGGGTTGGGGTGGGGCAGGAAGGGGTGGTGGGCTGGGGAGCAGTACGTTGGGCAGACGACTGAGGGTGGAGGCGCTGATGACATAAAGGTTTCCATGAGTTGTGCCATTCTCTTCATGACTCGCCCGAGGTCAGCCACCTCCCTTCCAAGGGTGTTCACCTGCAAACACAAAAACAAACCATTTAGAAGCTGCTTTAAGAGGAATGAGGACTCAGTTCCTTTATTGAAGTAGATAGATAGATAGATAGATAGATAATAGTAATAAAAAAGAATTAAAGATATCTGAAATATGTAATATATACTGTAAAAATAAGGTGAAAGTAAGGTACAAAAAATAGGATAAAACATCTATAATATGCACAGCATACAATAATATAATACATATGATAAAGTACTTAAAAGTACTAATTTTGCACTTTAAAAATGCACGAAAAAGTAGTGATTGTGCAGTGAAATCATCCTTGTGTTTCACAATAAGTATTGAAAAATAATGCTCATATTTATAACAATGTTTGTTTGTCCAATCACCCTTGAGCTTCTGATAATGGTTATAATATATATTTTTTTAAAAGATGGTTAATGTAATAGTTTTGTCTTATACTTCAAATACATCTTGATTGCTTCATTTCATATTTATTGTGGTGGTGAACAGAGACCAAAATACAACATTTGTTTCACTGCGCAAATATTTATGAACCTGACAGTATATTTGAGATTTTTAGATTAATTTTGTTGCAACATTAATGAGTATGTTGCATCTTACTGCTGAAAATGTTTAAAGTTGAGCTCATTTGAATGTCTTTATATAGTACTGGTTGTTTATTCTGTGCCAGTAGATGGCGCTTGATACGATGACGCGTCTGTAGCATCGATCTGTGAGAAACACATACCTCTAAAAAATTTAACCTTCATGAATTCAGAAAAACAGCCCTGTTTTCAGTTTTCAACAGTGATTCAAAGGGGGGTTTAAAGCTGAAAAAGAGGAGAATAAGCCAAAAACAGCAATCTGATATGTAACTAAGGCTGTCAGAAAATGTAGAAGAGTAAAAATTGTGGTATTTGATTCTAAGATGCAGTGGAGTTGAAGGATTAAGTTGCATTAAACTGGCGACCAAAATCATTTACTGATATAAAAAGTTAAATAACTGTTGATTCACTAATCCTATCAATCCATGTAAATAATTGGTGTAAAATGCAGTTATTCATCTGTTCATGGTCATCAGATATGACCCATTTGGACGTTCAGAGGCTCCGTAGTGAACGTGGAAACACCATCATCTTCTACAACACTGATTCACCAGTAAAACCCATGGAGTTGGATCAATGACAGTGGATGGACACACTGGGTTTATGTTCAGTTAATGATATATTTTAATGAAAAAGTCACTTTTTCTTTCGTTTTATCTGTTTTTTAATATAATATCCCTCAAATCTAATTTGAGCTTTTACGGATGTCTATATGATCAGTACAATAAATACAGAAAAATACATGAATTTCACTTAAGAATGCCAAATATGGAGCATAATATTTAAACAAATGGTGATAAATCGCTTAAGAAAAGTTCAAAATAGAGAAAAAATCATTTGGAAACTGCCACAAAAGTAGTACTGGGTCTTTATGGGTTAAAATACAAGTCCCACATATTTATACTTCTTTATTTTTTATTTATTTAACCTTTATTTATACAGGTACTCCCACTGCCCCCCCCCACACACACACAGCCTCATTTACAAGAGCACAGTACTTAAATACTCACATGTCTGCACAACTGTGTAAGAGAAACTTGATCAGAAATGATGGCCCTTTCTCAATATCAGGTTTGTAAATACGGTCTAAGAACGGACTAAGAACACAAGTCTCTGTAATTGGAGCGCCTGCGTACTTGTGAACTATCCTCCCAGTCCCTACTGTATTTACACCATTGGCTTCCTATCGTATTCCCACAATCCAGCACAATACGTCACTCGATTTGATTTCAGTACATTTGTACAACAATTTACATGTCTTTTATATATTTTCTTAATATATTTTGAATATCCTTTAAACTGGATAAACAAATGTTATTGAATCCCATATCATGATAATAAAGATATATTTTCTTGCTATTCTGCCTCTCGCTCATGTTCCAACGTTGTATCACATCATTTGGTGACTGTCATCTACTCAATAAAACATTTCTGAGGTAAGTTGTCACAGAAGTTGCCTTTGCCTTCGAGAGTAACATGAAATGCATCTTGGGATATTTGCCAGCCAAGTCTACATGAGTCACCAACCAGCGCACCCTTGGTTTAAGCTAGCAGACAAGAACATCTGGGCATTCCATCCGGTTTTGGTTTGTGCAAACTTTTAAATGGAACAGTACTTGGTCCGTGACTGATGATGTTTCACGTTTCATGAACAGAAGAACAGACAAGAACACGTATGGAGAAACAGCCAATTACAAGAACAAAAAAGGATCATAGGTAGAAAATTGAATGAAGGAAATGTGTTCTCGTTACCATAATGTGGCCGTCTTACTGGAGCCAAGTGGGAGCGGTCGTTCAATGTGTGGCAACTGTTTTATTGACTCATGTTGTATCTCTACATCAGTCTTCATTTATGTTCTGTCAAAAATGTTGATGGCATCATAATCGTCTCACTGATGAATCATCTAACAGCTGTGAAACTTGTTTTTATAGGTCTCCTCATGTCTATCATTTCATGTCCACGCCCAGGATTTACACCGCGTCATTATAAAGTTATATTTTCAGGTCAGTCATTTTGGGTCAAAATATTTGGGTCTCTTTCATGTCATTTTGCATGTAACATCTTGCTGCTATAATTGGTCATTACACCGATGAGAGGGGTGGTTGATTAGTTGCTCTCTGCAAGTGGCACGTCCGCAGAGAGCACGAACCATGAAGCCCTGCCAACATGCCATCTGCTTTTGCCAGTCAAAGGATTCATGACCATTCATCAGGCCAATCATGCACATCAGTACAACTGGATGCACATCAGCCCTAAGCAGGACACAGGAGTCCAGGTGGGACTTACTCCAGTCACTGTGTGAATACGTCAAAAGGCTGATCAGGAAGTGTGTATCACAACACAACAAATCAAACTACAAATCCCCTCTTCTTTCTATCTCATAATAAGAACACATATTCTAAAGGATTACCAACTATGCACATGCAGTTTCCCCTGCAAATGTCTTGCAAAGTCACTCCTATTCTGAGTCATTTTAGATCCTGTTGTATTTGAGCTTTTGTGTTCCATATGGATTCCTTATCCTCTCTTAAATAAGTCTCCCATCTCTGCGTCTCTGGAGTGGCCGATAAAAGCCTGGGTCTAAACTCTGCCTTTGATAAAAATAGAAAAGCTGAGAGCGACAGGACAGTCCAATCTGACACGCTGTCAACATGATTCCAGTACTCCCACCTCAGAGACAACCGTTTGTACAGATGGTCAGACAAAAAAAACCACAGCAGCGGACGATGAGAACCCACTGCTCATACAGGTGCCTGTCCACAAAGTCACTAATGACAAAAGCCTACAGTAGAATTTATAAAAACATGCAAAAAAGTGTTTGAGACTGCTGCTACATTACATGAATACAGACAGATCAGGTCATAATAAGCAAACAATCAGCAGTATAACAGTGATTTTAGGTACGATTCTAAGAATCACATTATTTCAAGATTCTTTCTTTCAAATGTTGACGTACATTTGGACTGTTGTTTTACAGAATGCAAATTAAAATTCACAAATTCCTGTTATGGGGTACTTATGGGGTAGCCATGGCCCAGAGGGCAGGAGTGTAGGCTGGTGAGTTGGCTTTGCTCGAAGGACCACTGGTTCGATTCCACAGAGTGACAGAAAAAAGTTGTTGGCTGATGTGCCCTTGAGCAAGGCACTTAACCCACTGCTCCTAGTTTGCAGTGTGTGGTATGTTCCTGCAGGTTTTAGAGATATGTTAAAAGCAGAGGTTGAATTTCAGTGTGTGGTAAAATATACTGTATACTGACAATAAAGGATCTTAATCTATCTTGACAGAGGCTCTAGTGTCACCTAGTGGAGAAACTCAGACTGCAACAGCCTGAACACCACACCCATCCTCCCCTACAGTGACTGAAAACAAGCTGTCATTACAGCCATTTTGGGGGAATTTGAATCAACGAGATATTAATTTTGGTCCACATTTAATATGTGAGTCATGCTGCTGTGACCACTCCTTCCATACATGGTGTAATGGTGCTTGTCTTAATCACTGCAGAAAATCACGAGAGTTGTTCGGTAAACTCAGTGCATGTTTATTCACTGCTTTCCAGCAACAACTTCTTTACGCTCCGCTCCTAATATCAGCCGTAACTTATATCACATCCACTCCCTGTGTATAAAGTTGGACTTCAAAATAAAACACGTGTTCCTACGAACATCACACATGGGTAAACAGCATTTCCTAAGGTAACAAAAACATAATCTTTCTTATGTTTATACTCTTATGAAACATAAATGGGAAAACGTATTCAATTTCTGCACCTAAATCTGACAGATTGGACTCTTAAAGGTGCAGGAGTCGAAATCAAGGGGGGAAAAAAATACACACCTTCCATCTGTAGCTCTCTCCTATTGGTCCAAGTCAAAAGACTGAATATACAGTAGATAACCTGACATGTTTTCATGCTGTTATGGAAAAATGAAGCCACTTTTCCAAACTTCAGCATTGAGGCCTCCTGATATTTCACACAAACTCTGATCAACCATTATTATATTTGCCAACAACAAAATGCTACTACCTACCTGAATACACCTCTGTAGATTGTCTACAGTTTCAAAATATATGCAAGGAATAGATGTCTCATCCTCTTTCAGACCACTTGAATTACAATATTCTGAAAGGTAAGAACATATTTTTTGCCCAGTGACGCTGAAAACTATTAAACACTGCGGCTTTAAGACTTTAAAATAAATGTAATGTCATAGAGTTACCTTGGACTTTTTGAAGGGGATTTCTATGAGGTACTTGTGCATAGACAGTGGACTACTTACCCTACATAACAGTCAACACGCCTCCAGTTTGGAGAGCAAAAATGTAAAAAACACCTACGCAAAAAACAATGAGTTTAAGTATATGCTATATTTGAGACATTTCACAGTTTTACCTTGTTGTCAGACAGTGTTTTCCAAACCGGGGATGTGCCAACTGCCATGTACAGTAGGAGTGCACTGAATAAGGATAACCTCACCACCAATACCCACACAAAGCGTCCAATATATTTTCATACATTCTCATGTTTATTTTTAATTTATTTCTTATTTCACAGTTCACTAGCATGGGTCACAACTGCTTTGTATGCATGTGTGTGCATGCATGTTTCATTCTCAAGTGAGTTTGAAGTGTAGGAGTGTTTTCAGTGTTTTAATCTGTTTTTTTGTTTTTTCTAAGTGCACTTTTCAGGTTGTCGCTGCTCCAGCTCTCTCCTATTTTCTATGATGCTTGAACAATAATGCCTTTTTTGTCTCCCACTGGAATCAACCCTTCACTGTTTACAAATATAGCATGAAGTCAAAGGGCAAAGATTATGAGGTCATAGAACAACGAAGGGCAAGTTTCGTTTTTTTTTTTGCTGTTTTCACAGACTTTCCAGTTCATTAAAATGTGGGTGGTTCAGGTCAGAATCATTCATTTTTAACTTGTCAGTTTTTTGTTAAGGTTTGTGTTTTGAAATGTAATTTCTGAAATGCCATTCACAGGTGCTGTGAGCTAAGAATAGACCCTTTTGTGCAAGTGTTACAGATTTTGGACTCCTGCATCTACAACATAACTGATCTCACTGTCATGTTTATTTGCATATGAGTCTGTGGACGGAGCTGACAGGATTTAAAGCAACACCACTTTTCATATCTCCTGTGGTGACCGCTGTGTACGGATCCAAGCGGATTAACAATAAGACCATGCTGAGAGACGTCCTGGTCACCCACAGAGACAGAGAATGGACCGCAGAGACACTGTACAGAACTGTGAGGGTGCTGAGTGACTTTGTTTTTCCCCCCTTGCCCATTTGTTTTCCGTTCTCCTCCAATAAACCTGTGTCTTTCCTTCTTCTGCTCCCTTTCTCTCTCACACTTTCCTCTTTATCTCTTCATCTCAGGTCTCTGACTGAGGCTTAACCAGTAAAGCACACACTCCTCATCACCTGCCAGAGTCCTAACATCAATTTAGCCACCTGCCAATCAAAATCACAGGGTACAACAGAGGAGACTGTTGACACCATTAAGATCTTCCTGTTCCACACTTTAAACACTACACTCTTATACTGTCCTATTCTTTAAGCTCATTTATTTATTTAAATCTTTTTGGCTCATTACTTTCTTAATCCTTTCACCTGCCTTCTGCTTGACATGCTGATATAGCCATATGGCTTGTGCTTACCTGAAAACTGGGCGCCTGCCTGAATGTTACATGTGTTGCTGCTTTTAGCCAAACCTGTGTCCCTCTGTCTGTGTCCATCACTGTCTCTCTATCACATACACACAAACACACACTCATACCTGCTGGCCGAGGTGTTTCAGTTGCCCTCTGGTCTCCTCTGCCTTGGCCGCTAACTCTGCTGTGCTGATCTGCAGAATATCTATGGTACAAATTGGCATGTTACAAATGAATCCACATGCCAAATACCTCAAATTCCTTCAATTTTCACAACCCAGACTATTGGAAAATACTATAAATCAGATTGTATTGCTAAAAATGCACCTGTCGCAGACGCTGAGGCACTGATTGGTTCACTGGTGGGACAACCTCGGTTTGACAAAAAGGAGAAGGCCATGGAACTCTCTGTGCCTTCACTGTCTTCAGTGCCATCCACTATCCTGCAAAAAAAAGAACCGTGTTTGTAAAGAGTTAACTTTGAGAATTTGCAAAAACCCTGACATGAGATGAGATTGGCTCTTCAATCAAACCTAAGTATATTTGCAGGTTCTTGCCTCTACTGTGATGTTTGACTTTTACAAAGGTTGAGTCTGTCAGGATGGGTTTACATCACCTGAAACCTGAATTTAAAGGTTCACTATGTAGGATTTGAGGGGATTTAAGGGGAATAAATCCCAGCACCAGCCAGCAGGGCCTTTCTCTGTGGATTTCACATGATTACTTGTGTCTGCGTAGGTTCTCTCCACGTACTCTGGCATCTTACTACAGTCCAAACACCTGCACCTTATGGGTTAAATGTAACTATAAGGCACCTGTTGGTGCGAACGTGAGAGCGGATGGTTGTTCCTACATGTCAGCCCACAATGAACTGATGACCTGGGGGTGTCACCTTACCTGGGACAGACTAAGTCAGGGGTGTCAAACTCATTATCGCTCAGGGGCCACATACAGCCCAAAGTGTCCTCAACTGGGCCAGACCAGTAAAATAATAACATAATAACCTATAAATAATGTCAACTCTAAACTGTTTTCTATGTTTTAGAGTGAAAAAGTACATTACGAAAATGTTTACATCTACAAACAACCCTTTAATAAATGTGAATAACATGAATAATGATGAACAGCCTGGAATTTCTTAAAAACAAGTGCAATTTCCACATTATGATACCTCAGCTGATCATTAATACATGTCCATGATAATTTACAGATTGCAGTGGTTCTACAAAGGCACAAAACATTTAGCAACAGCCATAATGTGGTGCTATTTGCACTTAAAGAAATTTCAGGTTGTACATGGTTGTTCGTGACAAGACAGTTTATAAAAGTAAATATTTTAAAGTAATTTTGTTTTTTTACACTAAAACACAGAAGGAATTGTTTTTTGTCATTATGTATAGGTTATTATGATAGTGTATTACTGGTCCAACCCACTTGAGATGAAATTGGTCTGTATGTGGCCCCTGAACAAAAAATGATTTTCAGACCCTTGGCTGTATAATCTGCAGTGTAATTTTTGTATTTCACAAATTCATCCCATTGGGCCAGAGTGGACCCTTTGGCGGACCAGTTTTGGGCCACGGGCCATATGTTTGACAACACTGGGCTAAGTAAGCTCAGAAAATGAATGAATGAATAATGTATAATCACATGAAATTCTGTATTCTGTCACACACAACCTCTCTCTGTTAAGAGGTGAGGGTCATCTTCAGCCTGGTTACCCACCATATTTTGACTAGATGAACGGGTTTATTTCAGTTTGATAATAGTGATACTTTAGGGCGGGGGTATCAAACTTTTAGTTCAGGGGCCACATTAAGCCCAATTTAATCTGATGTGGGCCGGACCAGTGATATAATAACATAATAATATATAAATAATGCCAACTCCAACTTTCCTTTATGTTTTAGAGCGAAAAAAGTAAAATTATACAATGAAAATGTTTACATCTACCAGCTATCCTTTAAAATAATGTGAATAACATGAACAAACTGAAGTTTCTTAAGAAAACTAAGTGCAATTTTAACAATATTGTGTCTCAGTTTATCATTTACACATGAAAATTACAATTTACAGAACACAGTGGATCAACAAATACACAAAATATTTAATAACAGGCTGAATATTGGTAAAGTTGCACTTCAGACATTTCAAAATGTTCATATTTGTTCAGGTTATTTGTGTTTTTGTGAAATGATTGTTTGTTTTAGTGTAAATACAGTAAAATAACATGAAAATGTGGAGTTGTGAGTCTTTATAGGTTATTATGATAGTATTTTACTGATCCAACCCGCTTAAGATTAAATTGGTCTGTATGTGGAACTGTTATGACCCAAAGGTGAAACATATTTTAAAAGGACACCAGAGTCAAAAGGGTATCATTCAAAGAATACATTTTATGATATTTGATTTCTTTTGTTTCATTCTTTGTCGTTATTCAGCTTCTTTTTTTTAGCTGGAACAAGCTGCTTTAAATAATCAAAGCAACCCCTTTAACCCTGTGCCCAAAGTAACAAATGAAAAGACCAGAGTGGACCGGTTAAATAAACATAAGGATGGTGCACTAGAGAGGCCAACCCTATACGGGGCCGTAGAAGCTGCCAGCGCACCGCTACCCTATCAAAAAAAACAAACCACAAAAAGGGTCTTAACAAAAAGAAAAGTGAAAACAGGACGTCTGGATCCACCTGGCCGAACAAAAAGAAAAAGCTAACAAAAGGCTAACAAAAAGCTAAGCAGGCATGAGGTAACCGGAGTGGAGTGGAGCGGAGGCACACCTGGACGTGCGTGCTCCCCACCGAAGGCTGGAGTGGCTGAGGAGGAGGAGAGAGAGAGAAACAACCCACAGGTACTCGACTAAATAGGGCAAGTGGCGCCAAACTAATTAAGTTTAAGCATATAAAAATAGAACAAATATTACAATAGATTATTAACCTAGAAAAACACAATCAACTAGGCAAAATATCTACAAAATTGTCAATCAAAAATAGACAAAACAAAGTCAAAAAGAAGGAAAAGACTAGAAAAATAGTGCACAGCACCTAACAGGAACCTAAACTAAAATGATTAATATCGTCAGTGTAATTTTTGCATTTCACAGATTCATCCCACGGGTCAGACTGGACCCTTTGGCAGGCCAGATTTGGCCCCCGGGCTGCATGTTTGAGACCTCTGCTTTAGTCTGTCTACACTGAAAATGTTCAATTTGTTCACTTTAACCTGCAGAACTTACTCAAAGTTTACAGTAAAGTTATAGTCATGTTCTGCTACAGATGCCTCTGAGTGAACGTGGTGGTGAGTCTGGACCTTGAGTGTCCATATGAGAGATGATGTGAGTGAAACCGTTGAGCTTATTTTGTCACATTGCATTGTTCTATGTTCTAGTCTATTGTCTTTATCATTTACTTTACCATGTTATTTATGTGTGTATGTAGTTGGGTTGTCAAAGCTGTGACTGCATGTGAATTTACTGCTGTGCTGGAATGATTACAAGCCAGCGAATAATCAAATATGAAAAGTCTAAATTTGTGTCAGCAGGACATATGCCATGTGAAAACTTCAATTTATATCCTTGTAGAGCTTTGAATATATACTGTCAATGACTGGCAAAGCACTGGAGCTCTGAAAAAGGAATTCAGGACTTCTCTAGCAATTTTCCCCTCAATTGAAAATACTAGAACAGACAACACAAACACTTACTCCGATGAAGAAGTGCTGTGTGTGATGTGTCATTCCATATCACAAGCTGAGCCCTTAAGAGACGGTCCGAGCAGAATTTGTGACACATATTTGCATTCAGTTCCAGTCTACTGTACAACCTTGAGTGGAAACTTGAAGCCATCAGTGAATGAACTAAAAATGTTGTTAGAGCAGGATATGTGGTCAGAAGTTAAACTGAAATGAAGTGAGCAGTTTTTGCATACTCTGCGACTCTGGATTTTTAATAGGGAGGTGGAAGGACTGTCATTTTAATTTTTACTGAGGTGAACTTTATGTGGAAAACCATATCAGGCACAAATTACTACTCAGTGCGGAGAACATTTTTATTAGGTTTTAGGAGATTTTTAATTTCTCTAACTATGGCCAGCCCTTGCTTGTACAATATGTGCAGTTGAGGGAGAAAAAAAAGACACAACACAGAGTCAGAGTGACAGAGGCCAACATAAGCAGAGAGACAAATCAATACTAGTCAAACTCACCTGGGACTGAGGTTGGAAGGATCTAAAGTAGTGAGAGTAATTTCCTGGATCTTCCTTCGGGACCTTCTGGAGCTCTGTTCGGAGCATTTCTGGCTGGGTTGGCTCAGTGGAGACCTCCCACTGGTGTCCCTGAGGTTCACCGCTCTGTTCTGCTCCGATGACAGAGACACAGACATGGCATCATCCTCTTCCTCATCTTCCCCATGCTCAACCCGTGCTTCGATGATGGGTGGGTAGCCCTGAACCACACGGCCATTCCTTTTCACCCCGGACTGGAAATAAAAAAAAAAAAAAAAACAGAATACAACAAAAAATACATGGAATGGTGACCTTTCAAAAAAGGAATTTTAAGAAAGCAGGAAACCATCATTTTTGCAAAATTAGTCTTATTGTGTCTATGGACAAGCACAATATGTATGTATGTATGTATGTATGTACGTATGTATGGATAGTGTGGCTTGCTGGAAGTACTTTGCTAGAATAAGGGTGAATATTTCCATTAATATTTCAATCACACAGTGGAAGGATTGTCATTCTCCTTCTTTCCACCGTCTGTGTGTTATTGTTTTGAAAGTTCTCCTTGCTACGTGAAAAATAACATCTTCCAACCTGCAACTACACCCTGAAAATACCAGGTTTTGGCAAAGATGCACATCTTTTTATTTGCTGTTTTCTTTGTTAGGAATTTTTGTCATTTCAATACTGTTCATGTAGACATATTCCATCAAAACAACCTCTGTTCTGACACTCTTACAACATCCTGCACTCATCACCACCCAAGAAATAACCAACAACCCAAATAAATCAAAATGGCTACTGACAGTACTGTGGCATGAAATATCGGTTTGTCTGTTACCACAGAGCCAATCAGCGCATATATCATGTCTAGACTGGTAATCAAGGCAATCAGATAGCAAATAGGTCGGACTTAAAAAGACAAGGGAGAGTTAGTTCTGTCGGTAACATTTCAGACTGCAATGCAGAAGGCTTGGGTTAGATTGCCAGTTGAAGGAGTATTTTTTTTCTGCAGATTTTCAGGGGGGGGGTGCAGTGTCAAGGATGCCCGTAGGTAAAATCCGATATTGATATAAATCAGCCACTGGGACAATGTTCAGAGTGCAGAATTCGGACCATAGCACTCGATACATAACTGACACAGAACTGAGAAGTCACACGGCTCACTGCCGCATCTAATGTGTAGCTCCGCCCACCTTCTCCAGCCTCAATCTCACTGACTGCACAGAGCAAAGAACACCATAAAACAACAACATGTAGGGCATTTATAACAATAATTCCTATTCTGTACTATACAATATCACTAATTTGTCGTTTCTTTCATCAGTTGCCACAGTACTGTGGTAGCAAAATGCACAAAAGAATAAACTGAAGCATACACCATATACCACCACAGTACTGTGGCAACAAGAGGATAATGAGTTCATGGAACAGTATCCATGATTGGCTCTAGTAGAAATGTTCACATTTAATTGGCTCTGTGGAAATAGATAAACTAATATTTTGTACCACAGTACTGTGGCAGTAGCCATTGTCATAACTTGTATTCCTATTCCAGAATGATAGCAGAGGATCCCAGACCTATGTACAGCACTGACATGTGGAGATGGGTCTGGTTATGTGAGACTAATGTATGTCCGAACCTGTGACTCAAAATCTACATCACACTGTGACTTGAACTTTTTACACATAGTAGGTCTCTTCCATATCTAAGTATTGGTGATGATGAGTTTCTGTAAGTATATTTACAACCTAATTTTTAAGCATGGTTTTTAAGGGAAAATGGTCTGCAAGCATGTGTTTGTCTTAATTCGATCATTCAGCTACTGAGCATCATTTAATCACTAATAAACAACTAATTTTAAACTAATAAACAAATACTACTTTAATAATAAACACATAAAATAATACTTTGTAGCAGGGGAATATATGAAATGTGCTTAAAATGTATTTTTTTTTTTTTCAGGTTTTAGGTTCATTATGGTCTTTAAGTGACTAGAATGGACATATTCTAGTTTTGATAATCCTTACACCATTGGTAGACTTTTTAGCTCAACACAATTTGATCATATTTCATAATATTTGTCCTTTTTCTGTTTGCAGTTAGGTTGTTTTTGCAAAAAGTGATTTAAAGGACATTTAGAAACACACAAAGCCTTGGCCCTGGAGTAGAGAATTACTGTACATAACTATTAAAGCAGAGGCCTGCTAAAAATGAAAATATATTCACGTTGTTTCACGTAACCTTCAGGTGTGACAAGGTCGGCCAAAAATCCTAAGATCAACATTTAAAGCTGAATAATGAAAACACTGACATTGCTCATAATAAACACCGTGACCTTTGTCTTCTATTATCAGGGTTCTGCAGCTGCATCAATCTGCTAAGACGCTAGAAAATAAGGTCAACAGTAGCCTATTGATCAGGGGTTTGTGACCCATGCTCTTAACACCACAAGGAGGTTAATGCCTCAAACAGCTGAATTGATTCTGCTCAAATATTTGAATACACATTATGATATTTGCACCAATTCTCACACACACCAAGATAAAAAAAAAAGGTTTTGTCGCCCTCTATTCTATTCTGGTGCAGCTTTAATTTAATGACATGGGATTGATCTTTCTCCTCTGTCAACCTCCATATAAAATCTCTCCATCAGAATCATTAAGTCTCAAAGAGCGATTGAGTCCATTATCAGTGATGGAGGTCTCCTGTCAGACTGCCCTGCTGACATTTCATTGAATAGAAAAGACGAAAATTGATGTACATTGAACATTCATTTGAGTTTCATTACATCATTGTGAGCGGATTAAAATGCCGTCTTGTGGTGTCAACAAAAAGGTTAAGCTGACTGGCAGTGGGTAAGTGTTTTGAGTTAATGTCTCTAAAAGCAGGTTACGGCGCCTCTAGATTGACATCATTAGTCAAGTGTGAGTGTGCTTGTGATGAAGTACAGTACCTGGGTGTCTAAAGTTGTCGTGGACAGCCTTGCTTTAACCTGGAAGAAAACCAAAGGGGAAAGAAAAATGAACTGCAGGAAAGAGCAAATTGAGGCGTTTTAACCCATAAAGACCCAAACATCCATTTGCAACCAACAGCATCTACTGATATAAAAGAATGACTACCCGTTGATCCACTAATCCTATTAATACATGTAAATAATTGGTGTAAAATGCAGTTTGTCATCTTTTCATGGCCATCAGATATGACCCATTTGGACGTTC
>JAPQRP010000003.1:11302624-11315228 GCA_037367295.1 Apogon hyalosoma
CACACACACGCACTCACACACACACACACACACACACACACGCACACACACACACACACACACACACACACACACACACATATATATTCACACAGGAGCCAGTGCACATCCTCCTACAATACTTTACCCCCCATAGGTTAACTCCTGATGACTGAATCAGTCATTATGCTTGATGAAATACATAATATTCTGTCCTGAATAGGAAAACATGAATATGCATCAGGAAAGAATGTGTCATTATTCAGCAAATTGCACAATTTCTGAGTGCAGAGAAAAATACCCGGGCATTTACCGTCATTGCTTTTTACAAATGTCAGAAGACTTTTGCAACTTACTTCACATTAATCGGCCGTAAATATTGGTTGATTATGTCTTACTGTGTAAATGCTATCCTCAGAAAAATAGCACAATTTTCAGCTTTGATAAGTCACTGGTCGAGCAGAGAGGCAGTTAAGGGTGGTATGGCAGATTTGTTAAGGTAGATTGGTTTGTGTGTGTGTGTACTTGCAGCCATGCATTTGTGTGCGTTTCCTCCATTGGAGACTAGCAGTAGATTAAGTAGATAGTGCAGGAGTGATGTGTTTAGACTGAGGAGTTGGGTAATAGGAGAAGGCACCTTATTGCTACTGGGTTCTGAGCCCCATTCTCATTGCTGTGAACCCACAGGAGTGGACTGAGGCCAGATTGGCTCGAGGGTGGATAACAGCAATAACAAAGCTTGAGGATAGAAGTGATAACTGCTATTGAGTGTCCTTTGGAAAGTGTGTGTGCTCTGTTGAGTGTGTGCATGGACCCCAGACGAGGCGAACAGACAGGGCCCATCCATAACGGGATGCAGCCTTGGGGGACGCGACACGGCAGGAGCACAGAGACAGAGACATGCTTATTTTTAGATCTAATGAATTTCCCCTCTCTTTTATAGCCGTTCTTGTGGGGTAGAGGGGCGGGTTGGTGTTGTGGGACACATGAGAAGTGGGGAAGAGAGGTGGTGGGGCAAAGGCATGTAGGGCAGATGGGAGAGGTGGGAATGGATGGGTACTGTACCATCGTGGGCACTGCTGGAATAGATGAGAAATAGAGGTGAGGGAAGGGCGACGCAAACTTAAAAATAAAAGCATGAGTGGGACTTTACTCAGGGTGAAAATGCATGACAGCAACAAGGGTACAGACCAAGTTCAGAAAAGAGAGTAAGGAGGGGTGGAGAGAGGAGACTGTTGACGCCAGAGACTGGGTTTCCCTCTTTTTTTTTTTGTGCTCATTGTCCGGTCAGTGTGAAAGAGCTCATGCAGATAGTGAGCTAACTGGGTCACAGGACACAAGGCATCTGTCTGTCCGTCCTCAGCATGCACGGAAATGCCCAATATTATGTTGTAGTGTCTGCAAAATAAAATTCTTCATTGTGAACTGTTCCAATGTGTTACACAAATAGAGTTTAAATGCTCAGTTAGTATCCTCATCATTAACTTATTCATTATTATTCTGCACTCGCTTAACCTAACGAAAAAAACTAGCACCCCCAGCTACATTAGCACAACGAATCGCACATAAATGCAAATGTTTTGTGAGTCTTACCACGCGTTTTCTCATTTAAACAACTTTGTCAGACTGAAACTCATTATGGTGAGGTGTTCATCTCTGTCTAAAGGCATTGCTGCATCAGCCCCTTTTCCTTCCTATGAAAAGCATTTCATTATGTGTGTAAAAATAACTTTGCTTTCTGCTTCCTGCTCTTGCTTATTTACAGTAATGAGAATAATTAGGCGAATCCAGGAAAAGTAAGCCTGAGATGAGGAAAATCAGTTCACGCTCATGACGCCCATGCACATTGGACTGCCTTTTTTTTGTTATTTTTATGGTGGTTGACTTATAAGTCTGCTTTAAAAGGTAGGAGGAAAGGAGTTAAACAGCTGCCATTACAGTTACATGCAGTTCAACACTTGGAGATGGAACAAAGTTGGAAGTCAAAAATATTTGTGCTTGACCTCTGTGTCATAATTGAAATATGCAACTCAGCACTTTTTGACAAAATGGAGAAGCCTCTGTACAGTCATGAGCTACATGAGCTACAAAGGCATATCACTTAAAGTAGGCTGCAACCTCATGCAGCCATGGCATAAGGTACTGATTTAAATTTTTTTAAAGATTTATTTGTGGGCTTTTCTGCCTTTATTAGACAAGGACAGAAAATTAGGGAAGAGTCTATGGCAGGGGTCTGCAACTCTGGTCCTAGAGAGCTGCTATCCTGCATGTTTCAGATGCATCCTTCTTCCAACACACCTGATTCAAATGAGAAGCATATTACCAACCTCTGCAGAAGCCTGATAACGACCTTCAGGTGTGCTGGAAGAGGGAAACATCTGAAACATGCAGGATAGCGGCTCCCTAGGACCAGGGTTGCAGACCCCTGGTCTATGGGAATGACATGCAACACATGGCCTCAGGTTACAGTCAGAGGCTTCAATAAAGCCTCAGGCCACATGGTGCACATTCACCAGATGTGCCACCAGGGCACCCAAAGGGTTTTTTTTTTAATTTTTATTAAAGCAACAATTCAAAGACACCTCTGCAAGGATTTAAAAAAATGATGTAGCCATAATTGCAACTATTAATCTTAGTGTCTCAAAGGCATGTCATTAAGATTTTATTCATTAATTCTGTGCCATTTGTTTCCAGTTGGACTAATTTCAATATAACACAAAACAGTGGATTAGCTGATCGCAAGTGCTTCAGTTGTATAAAACCAGTTATGATCAGAAAACAGCAAATTAAAGACAAAATCTGTAATCATTGCTTCATAATGTGGCCATTATTTTGGCTCTTCTTTGTCTCGTTCAGTGAGTTTTAGTGGTAAAATAATAATACTTGTACTTGTGTTGGATCTGCTTAGTATTAGCTTAGCAGTGCAAAGTTTGTCTAAGTGGTCTTTTGTTTTATGAGATTATTCATGACATACGTTGGACTGTTTGCTTGTTTTCGATATTTGTCCATTTAAGTGCTTGTAGTTTGAGTTGTGTTCTGTTGTTTGAAATTTGGTTTTACTGAGCTGACGTTCCTGTGGTTACATGGATGTTTAGGTGTGTATTGCTTCAAGCCTATTGTAGCATTACCATGGCAACTGGGGGCAGCCAGATGTAAGGGCTACCAAACCCTATTAAAGTTCCACTGTTCAGATGCAGTGACACCTAGTGGTCAAGTTGTGCAGACAGTTAGCCGCTAAATATGACTAATTCGTGCATCACAGTCATTGCAGTGACACAGATTTTGATTTTGACAAACTTTGCTGCGTCAGGTTTTTAAAAACTAATTTTTACTGAAAGTTTTTTTTTTTTACTGGCAAATAAATCACAATGCAATCATTATGTAAAGAGTCAGTTCATGTAACTGCCAAAACTTTTCACCACAAGTCTAAACATCCACTCTGGACCAAGTCATGCATTTTCTCTATAGATAGAAACAATACATTTCTAAAGTAATGAAAACACAGCACTTCTATTTTCAGGGGATTCTACACTATTGAAGATACAGTCACAAATATTCTATTCAATTTCTGCAATTTTATAAACCAAAATTTTGCCCAATCAACCTTCACAGAAAAATGTTAAGCATGTTATTTTTGCAGAAATAATTGTTATATTTAGCTTCAAGACTGAGCAACCATTAAAAATGAAATCATCAAAATTCATAAAATCCATTTTTGCATGATTGAAAATCCTGATGCTTTTGTCTGTGCAACCTTAACACACCTTCTCCATCTTCATTCATGTGCATACTGACCTTCCTTCTTGTCCTCATGGATGGCTTTGGCTTTTGTGTCAGTGATGTCTTTAAATGAGGCCAGAAAGAGCACCACGTCTCCCTTCTCGTTTTTAATTGGCACGATGTCCAGCAGGCACCAGAACTGAACCACTAAAACAAACACACACAAAAAAGACTCTTATCAACACCATTATCAGGCATCATTTATTATACTCAGAATTGTTTTCATATACAGTATGTGTAGACTAGTGAGTGTGTATATGTACATTAAGAAAGGGTTTCACTGAATCCCAGACTTCCTCGTCAGAATGTCCACAGATGGAAGTCCCTCAGGAGGAACAGAGCCTTTAAATAGACCAAGCCACTGTTCCCCAGGCACAGCAAGAGATCAACCCTTCACTGAGGTCCCATCTCCGCTAAATAGATTGCTTTTCAAAGGAACTCTGGGTCAGCATTTGTGGGCATGTGTGTTTTTGCACTGGTGTTGGTGTGCTCGGGCTCATTACTGTGTCATTTTTGTAAGCTTGAGGCATGAAAACAATGGCACTGGATGGGTCTCTTGTTTTAAAAAACTGAACAGATACATCATTTTGTTCAGCGCTATTGCCAACACTACAACAAAAGCAATTTAGTAAAACATTCACAGACGCATTTGTTGATCAAAAGTGTACAGTATGCACAGACTACTATATTAAATATTGTTTTGGGGAAATGTAAATCATTTAGTTTGACAGTTAAAAAACTCTAGTCATCATGGGGTCAGGTACTGTATGTGACGTAAGACAACAGTTGAAGACCTTTCCATAGATGATGTTACACAAGAGCACAAGAATGAATTTGTAGCTAATTCTTCTCACATCTAAGTCTGAACATGCAGATCTGCTCCCATTTGTATATCATCAATCAACATTCTTGTTTATCCTAAAGGTGTTGGATGGGGTTGAGGCCAGGACTGTGTCGGCCACTTCACTTTTTGTCCAAACTAAACTCTGCAAACCATTTCTTTTATTGATGGATTCTTTTTATGGAACTGGCTTTGTAGCAGTGTGGATAGAGGATGGTATAAATGTTGGGTTTTTTTTGTTTTTTGTTTTTTTTTACCAAAATGATGGAACAAAATTGGAGCCATACTGTTGTTGTGACATGCTGCAGCTTTCAGACTTCCCTTGAATCAAACTCCAATCAGAAAAAAAATACACCACCAAGGACACAAAATCAACATGCAGTGAAAAATATGATTTACATTGTTTACCAAGAAAATGTGGCAGCATAGTGACATAATATTCTTGAGCAGATTTAATGTTAGATTTAAACATATTTTAATACAAACATTGAACAAATACTTCCTGTAGCCAAAAAAAATTAATATAATCAAATTAAAAATGGAGAAAAGTAAATATTAACCCTTTAAACACCTGAATTTTTTTGCAAAAAGTATTAAATAATATTATAATATAATATATCAAGAAGCTGTAGCCTTAGTACGCTTGTAAGCTTGTAAGTGGTTAAAGATAAAGGCATACTATAAATGACAAAAATATTGGGTATGACCCAAAGTTTATGATGAGAGTAAATGTACTCATCTAATTTGCATATTGTGATGTCACAGGGCAGCATCCATATGCATAACATTTAGTAAAATTTAACTTTGAACATATTTACATGAACGTTTTCTTTGTGTTTTTGTTTCTTTGTCATTTTATCCTTAAAATAAATTAACTTATGCAACACAGCGGTGCAGTTCGATAGCACTCGTGAAGGTCCTGGGTTCGATTCCAACACCAGTGGATGGGGGTGGGACCTTTCTGTGTGGAGTTTGTATGTTCTCCCCATGTCTGCGTGGGTTCTCTCTGGGTACTCCAGCTTCCTCCCACCATCCAAAGACATGCACTGATAGATTAATCTAAATTGCCCATAGGTGTGAATGTGAGAGTGATTGGTTGTTTGTCTCTATATGTCAGCCCTGTGATGAATTGGCGACATGTAGTCGTTAGAATAGGCTCCAGTGACCCCTGCAACCCTAGTGAGGATAAAGTGGGTTCAGATAGTGACTGAATGAATGAACTGACATTAGTAAAAAGTAAAATGCAGTAAGTTTTAGTAGCTTTTTTGCCAAGCAACAGAGTAGACAAATCTGTCCTCATCTATCAAAACTAAAGCTAATTAAAGCATCTTTGGGAAAAAATTTTTAGACGCGTCTCATTGAATAACATGTAGGGGGACTTGTGAAATATACTGCAGCCATCCACCAGAGAGACATGGAGATGTTTTGGAAGCTCTCTCATAACAACCACTTTTCTATACAGTCCATGATATAACCTGTGACTGCTCCCACTCTCTCTACACAATGTTTACTGGTGGAAGTTGAGTTGTGTGAGGCCTACTGTAAAAAAAAAAAAAAAAAAGAAAAGAAAAGAGTCAAGTCCCACCACACAAGCCTGAGCCAGCTGTTTGATGTTTCCATAACACATCACTGTGTGTTCTAGAGTACGTATTGTATGCTACTGGAAGTGTACTGTATGTTGTTTTGGGGATTTTTGTTTGATTTAAGTGGAAGCGGACAGATATTTTATTCATCTATATCAAATTCCTATTACTGTCACTGTCTGATGTTGGGCTTCGACAGAAAAATGCTCCTGTTTGCAAGATTTCAACCTTTTTCTCACACAACTCTTGTTGGGAATCTCAGTTTTTATTAAGATGAGCATTTTCAAAGAAAGGTTATTCTGCACCAGTCGCTCTGTTCGGTGAGAAGGAAAGAGTTGCTGATTAAGAGGGATTTCCCATGGAGTTCCCTCCCATCACTCCCACTCACTCAATCTTCTTCGCTGATGACTCAATCATAGTGTGTGATTGTTGGTATGTGTATGTGTGTGTGTGTGCTTATCTGCATACTATCAAGCCCACTGGGAGCAGAAGAGAGGTCCTGATTGCGAACAGCTCTCTCTTTTCTCAGGCAGACAGACAGAAGACAAATAGAGTTAAGCTCTGATAGACAGGCAGAGAAGGATGAGACAAACACGAACGACACAGAGGTAAGTGAAGACAAAACAACTGACGGTGAGACAAACTGGCACGAACACCTAAAATGAGGTGGGGAAAAAAGGAAAGAAATTACATTGAAGTGAGACACAGGGTGAATGTAAAATGAGTGACAACAAAAGGAAATTAGAGATGAGCAGAGTCTGAGGGAGCTGACAACAAAGCAAGAGACAGAGCAGCTTAGACAAGTCACATCTGTGACGGTATTAGTTTAGCTGTGTCTACACAAACTGTACTGCTGAGCTGCCTGCAAAATCTGCTGTCATAATTCATCAGTTAGAAGAAATATCATGAGAAAGTGGCAGAATATGGCAATAGATACCTCTGATAGCTGTTTGGGTGTTTTATGTTTATATATCGTGTCATAATCTCATCATAAAGTGTCTTTAGCAGCTGCTGTTGTTGATATTTTAATCATAACGCACATTAATCTGTCCTGCTGTCATGAAATTGTAGAACTTTTTTTGTCCAACTTGACTCGAACAATTTAAACGTGGACCCCTTCCTTTTTCATTTTTCTTTTCTTGTAGGTTCATACATAAAAGTAAAGTAAACGCTGTAAAAATCCTGTATTTAGAGATGGCACTGACCCACACTGCAGAAAGCTTGTAGCTGCTGATGCTTGAATGTGCTCATTATTTTTATATGTATTTTCTTCACTGGTCAGCCGGCTCATCAGCAGGACACACACCAAACCATTCTGAGCCATGACTAGTCTGAGCCGACTGTATTAGAAGGACACAGGATTAAAGAGTAAGCTGACAGCTATGAAAGTTTAATGTGGAACCAGCATTGAAGCAAGTGATAACTGGGGTACATTTGTGACAAACGGCTCTGTCTAATCACCTTTTAATGAGAATAGGCTGGTTAAAAAACTTATATATATATATATCTATTCCTCCACCCTTGACTTCATAAATCCACAAGTCCATTTCTGCAAATGCAGAATGGAGCTCCTTCAGAAATAACCTCATAGAAGTGTAATCCATTTGTGTGCGTACAGAACCTTTGTACATACACTGCTTTATTCATTTGTCTTCTCCTGAATGAAAGACTTGTTTGGCAAAGTTAGATGAAGGCTACATGAACTGAATGAAAAAACCCTTCCATCCCCACCCTTTTGTTTTCCCAAACCTCACCTGTCTTATTGTAGAACATAACCTCATCCTTGAACTCCTTACGCTCCTCCAGAGCTTCGTCAATACTGAGGATGATGCCTTCACTGGTCTCAGGTCCGTACAGAAACTTGCAAGCGCAACTCTTCTGCATGACCTCGGCCCGAGAGAAGCCCGTGAGTTCACAGAAGCCATCGGAGCAGTAGACGATTGGAAACCCCTTTGACACCTGAGCATTGGCCAGGATGAAGTTGCTGTCTGTAGGAGAGTAGGAGAAGATAGGGACAAAGTGAGAGTTTGCGACAGCTGAATCTTTCTGTGCCAGGGGTCTTTAAATCAGAACAATCACAAAATAAGTAGTCGATGATGCTGTGAAGTAGGGTGACCAGGTGTGTGGGACTACGTGCTCCACTTATTTAGACAACGTCCCACATTTAGATTTTGAAGAGAATACAGGAGTTCCAGCTGATTAAAGTCAGATTTGCATCTAAATGTGTCGCACACTTACTTTACTATGATACCTATTGTTTCATTTAATTAACCATTTGTTAATTTTTCTGTTGACTTTGGTTCATTATAATGATTATTATTATTATGATCATTACAATTTTTGTGCTCATTTTGTTGATTTTGAGTACATGCTGACTTTCACAACAATCTTCATTCTTATTGAGCATAGTTATTTTTTGCAGCATGAAGAGAAAATGTATGTACAGTAGATCTGAGAAGAAAAAATGTACTTGTCTTTTATCCATTATATTGTGTGTATTTATTTGATCAGTTAATCATTGCACCAAAATGTAAGTCTAGCTCTCAGCTTTCATAACATGTCCTACACTGTCACATATGTGGCTTGTTGAGACCTGGTCACTGTATTGTGAATTAGTGTTGGATCATGGGAGTTGTTATTTTCACCATCCCTGCTGATTAAAACAATCAAATCATATTCACAGACAAAGTTTTATTTACATCATGTTTATTGATGTATATTCACATTATGTCACTTTTTTGCTGACAGGAAAAAGAGACGCAGACTACAACAGAAATGTGGTCCCGGCTATTAAAAGCTTTTGTTTGCCTGGCAAGAGTCAGCTGTTGTGTGTTCTTATTTAGTTTGGGGAACAATGCTTTAGAAGGATTGGGTGAAGGCCAAGAGTGAACTGGTGATTGGTTGGGTAAATATGTATGTATACACTGCAAAAATCTAAATCTTACTGAGTGTATTTTTCTCATTTCTTGTCAAAATATCTCATCACATTTAAAATAAGACATAATCATCTGAAGTGTAACTTTTCAGTGAGATATAATAACTTATTTCTAGACAATAGATCTTGAAAATCTTATTTCAAGAAATGTTACCAAGATCATTTTCACTTGTTCCATTGGCAGATTTTTTGTTTTTGCTTGAATTCAGCAAAAAAAAAAAAAAATCTTGAATTAAGCAAAAACAATCTGCCAATGAAACAAGTGAAAATGATCATGGTAAGATTTCTTCAAATAAGATTTTCCAGATCTATTGTCTAAAAATAAGTTCTTATGTCTCACTGAAAAGTTACTCCTTAGGTGATTATGTCTTAAAGTGTGATGAGATATTTTGACAAGAAATGAGAAAAATACACTTGGTAAGATTTTGATTTTTCCAGTGTGTTGACAAATATGGAATGGTTTACATGAGTTTGTCCTCTTTATGTAACCTAACTTGAATCCTACTGTTTGGTGTGAACCCAAAGCTCTGTAAAAGTATTATAGAAGGACACCTGACAATATCTTGTCTCCTTGGTAACTATTTCTAACAGCTGCAATGAAACAGACACAAATAAAAAAAAAAGTAATATGACTCCACTGACAGGCAATAAAATAAAATGGACTGTTTATTTAAGTAAAAATGTGTCTTTCTCTGACTGTGAACATTATTAGAAACATTTGCTATGATCTAAAAACACAAGTCAACAAAATATAAAGGTGGGTAAAGGAACATTTAATTTTGACACCAATGTTATGCTCACAACCAACTTTTTTTTTTCTTTTTTTTTTTGACAGACAGCTTGCAGCTGTTTCATTACTGGAAACATCTGTCTGCCCTGCAAACAGCTGAAAATGAAAATGATATGAGCACAGTGTAAGTGAGCCACACAATAAAGTTGTGTGCCAAAAAGTCAAATCACTGAGTTAAAAGATCACAGTTCACATAGAGAACTGTGACGCAGATATTTCTCAATTTCTCTGTTAGTCACCACCTGAATGACACAGTTTAGTCAATTCTAAAATATTAATTAAAGCAGCTATAAGTTGTTTTTAGAGGCTAAATAACAGTACTTTTAGAGATTCAAGCCCCACTACTTACTAGTCACTTTTAAAACTTTGTATCATTAAAAATGGAAACCAATTCAACTGGTCAAGGAGCACCTCTCTGGAAATTTTACTCAACTGCTCTCACAAGCCACAAAGGCTAAAATATGACTTTCACTGCACATGTACAAAGAATAGTACAGCCCTCGGCTCAGGCAGATGAAAGCTTGTGTGGGCTACATCATCAAGGTCGTTTACCTCAATAAACCACTGATTTATCTGCAAGCTGGAGTATAACAATATCCTCCTCTTGAAACCCATTCCACAGAGTGAAGAAACTGACCTTGCCTTCATTCAACACTTTGGATAAGAGCTGCGGCAAGAAAGGTTTATTTTTTAAGCAGAAATTTTAGCAAAGAAAAGCAGAAAAGTAGAGCTGGGATGGAGGATGTGCTCAAGTGACGACAATGAAAAGGGACACACATTAGCGCTGAGGACTATCACGATTAATTAGCCTATTTGTGTCGAGCTCTAAATATGTGGTTGAAGTGGACCAGCTGTTTTTACCTCCACTGATATATGAAAGCACACAAACACACTCCCATCCGCACAAACAAACAGCTGCAGTGCCAACATACATGTAGGAAGAGGCTGAACTGTGATGGTAGGCAGCTGATATTTGCAGAACAAGGCACATAATACCAGACAGGCAGGTTTTCTAATATAATGTTTGTGTGTTATTGTGTAACACAAGTGCCATAGGCTGAACAGGTTTGACTGCACGCACATCTAAAGGTACTGTACATGTAGTGTTAATAAAATTTTACCCTAAATAGTAATATAATCACTGTAAACAAATGAGTCACGCGTTTATTTACACCAATGGGCACAGATCGTTTACTGAGACATCCTGCAAAACTACTTGTTTCAATTGCATTTCATTACAAAAATCAATTTTCTGCATCAATAATTTCTTTTCCCACCAACGCTGATGCTTAATTATTTTATGTAGTACGTCAGGCGTTGTTGAGAAAAACCACCTTGGTTCTGAATTAGGAATATGGCACCAGAGAACAAAACCTTGTATATGTCCCTCAAGACGGAAAAGCAGCATGTTCATTTTTATAACGCCATTTGTCCATCAGAAATTGCTTCGGTACAATTTCTGGCACTGGCAAAAAATTGTGTTTCATATCGAGCAGATATGTTGAATTTTTATGCTATGACATTATGAAATATACTGTAATTTAGACCCTCAGTACAATAGGCTTTCTTCAGTGCTGCTGTTTTTATGGGTTAAATACACATTATGTAATATCTGCTGCAAGTCGTTACTCACTTGAAATCAATAGTCTGTCATGCAATTAAGCAGAATTTTAAGTGTATCTGATGTGACTCAGACAGAAATTATGAGGTTTATACATGAGGTAATGCACAAAAAAAGGTTCAGTGTGTAAGATTTAAATGTGATCTTACATGTTTGTGTCCAAGTCCAAGTGCTGTTGATGTTAACTGGCTCAATTTCTAAGCTAACAGTAACTAGTCTGTGCAGCCACTGTTGGGGAGCAGAAGAGATTCAGTGAAAAACTAAAGCCTGAGCACAACCGATTTTTGGAAAAACCAAAGAACAAGGACTTCATCTCCACAGTGAAGCCAGTGAAAAAAAAATATATGCAAGTATATGTAGACAACTACTAGACTGGCCAAGAGCGGCAGGCTCAAACAGATGATATTCTCTATGAACAGACTGGTTCAATCTGTTTTCCTCAGAGTTATTCTAGTCTCATTTGTTTTCTTTGAGCCCTTAGAAGCAGAAACATTCTACTGGTCTTTAAATTATCATTCTATAAATATAATTTTATGCTTAATAGAGAGGTTTAGGGTCTACTATGTCAGGCTTTACAGAGTCCGATTCTGGGATTATTGAATACAACATACTTTCTCCTGACAGAGAGCTTGACTGTGGCTGATAACCTACACTAACAAAGCTGTAAAATGACTTTATATGTAAATGTTTAATTAAGTTTTCTGTTTTTTGTCCAAATATTGTGCTGTTTGGGAATACTTTGGGGGTGACTATGGCCTAGAGGGTTGTAGAAGCAGCTTAAGACCAAAGGGTTTGACTAGTTGATGCCCTGGATCTGCAAACAAATTGTTGGGTAATGTGCCCTTGAGCAAGGCAGTTAACCCACCATTTGCTCTCTGGGTGCCTGACATGGTAGCCCACTGTGTTGCATGTCCTCATGTACAATACATACTGACACACAGTCGTGGAAAACATTTTTAGACCACTCCTTGTTTTCTTCCATTTCTTGTTCATTTTCCTGCCTGGTCCAACTAAAGGTACATTTGTTTGGACAAATATAATGATAACAACAAAAATAGCTCATAATAGTTTAATT
>JAPQRP010000003.1:11319069-11339641 GCA_037367295.1 Apogon hyalosoma
TATATATTTTTTTGCATTTATCTGAGGTCATTAGGTACATCACTGGGTGAAATATGTCTAAATTTCTCTTTTATTATTGGGTCAAAAAAGCTGGAAAAGTGCCGGATACCAAAATGTACCCAGTTTCATAGAAACACCATATGTATATGTGTGTACAGTGCATTAACAAAATGAAAATACATAAAAAATACTGAGAAAAAAATATGGAATCAATGTGTTGGTGATTACAAAATGTACTCTTTTTGGTAAAAAAAAAAAAAAAAAGCTTGTCTGTGGACTACAACATTGTTTCACTAGGCAGGTATGCCTTCCTCTGGTATTTCCTGTTAACAAAATTCATCTAAGACTAAAACATTTGTTATCAAACATAAATCAGATGAATGAAACTTCTGACATTAGTAAGTGGGTTTCTACTTGTCATTAAATTTAAAAATACTCTTAAAAAGTTACTTCTCAACACTGTATTTAACCCATAAAGACCCAGTGTTACTTTTGCGTCAGATCCCAAATAAATATTTCCTTATTCTAATCCTGATTTATCACCATTTATTAAAATGTTATCCTCTGTATTTTGCATTTTTCAGTGTAAATCATGTATTTTTTTTTTATATTTAATTTTCTGATCATGTAGATATTCATTAAAGCTCAGAGTAAATTCAAAGATTTTATATCAGAAACAGAGAAAACTAAAGAAAAAGTGACTTTTTCAGTAAAATCTATCATTAACTGAACATAATCCAACTGTCTCCATCCACTGTCATTGATCCAGCTCAATGGGTTTTACTGGTGAATCAATGTTGTAGAAGATGACGGTGTTTCCACGTTCACTATGGAGCCTCTGAACGTCCAAACGGGTCATATCTGATGACCATGAAAAGATGACAAACTGTATTTATGCTAGTTATTTACATGTATTGATAGAATTAGTGAATCAGCAGGTACTAAACAGTTTAGATCAGATGATAGATATTTGGGTTTTTATGAGTTAAATCCTCTCCTGTTGTGTTATTGTAGAAATATCATCCCTGAAACCCCTTGATACACAGCATATGCACTACTATGTCAAATTTTTAACCTTGGAAATAGAATAATGTAAGGTAATATGATGAACTCTCCACCATTAATCACGTCCTCTACCTATACCCCCTTCTGTCCTACTTTCCCTGGTTGCTTCCCTCCGTTGCTGTACTTTCCAGTCTGCTTCTCTCACCTCCTCCCGTCTCCAGCACAACACCTTCCCTCTTACCTCCTCCTTATTTTTCTTCTCTATATATTCCCTTCCTCTCACTCACTCCCACTGTCCTTTGCTCTATCATTCTTTCCATGCCTCCTCTTTCAACTTTCACTCCTTTCCCAGTGGTCCCTCCTTCTTTTCCTCCCAGCTGTTCTTTTTAATCCCTCCTACCGTTTTGGATCTCTCCGCCTAATTACTCTTCATCTCCTCTCTACCCTTGGAATTTCACCAGACTTTCCCCTCTTCTGCCCGATCCATTTATTTTCCTCACTCGTTGCACATGTTCACCTTCAATTCCATTTTTTTTTTTTGAGAGCAACTTCTATCTACTTCAGGATTTTGCTGCACTCTCAACCTCTGCTAAAGGAAAACGTGAATCATCTCTCTCTTTGAGTCATTTTTAGATTTAATCTTGCTGTTTCCTACCACTCCACCATTTATCCACAACCTGCCCTTTGTCTCCTTCCTGTTTTTGCTCTGGGTCTTCCCTCATTCTTTTGCTTCAACTTCCTCATCATCTCATATCTCTATTCCTCTCTCCATTCTGAATTTCTTCTGGCTAATTGCTCCTATGAAGGAGCCCATAGATCATCTACCCCCATGCTCACACTGCTGTATGACAGCTGCTGGAGAAAGCCCCACAGGGACACAAGAAGAGAGAGAATGGGGAAGCCAAAGAAAAGAAAAGGAGAGAGAGGGCAGAGAAGGAAACAGGGCACGGAGAGATGAGGAAAAAGGACGCACAAAGAGGTTGTTACAGACCCTTCTTATGCAATAAAAGCCAACTAAGGCACCTCCCAGTTGTTGGTGAAAGAGTGATTTTATGCGTGAGGTGTTCATTCAGTAGAAGATAACACTCCACAATGATAGTGTTGATTTATGGATATTCAGAAAAGTATGTAAGAAGCACTTTTATTTATTTATTTTTAACCCATAAAGACCCAGTGTTCTTTTTGTGTCAGTTCCCAAAGGATTTTTTCTCTATATTTAACCTTTCTTAAGTGATTTATCACCATTGATTGTAACATTACCCACCTTATTTTGCTTTTTTTGTGTGTGTCTAAATCATGTATTTTCCTTTATTTAATTCACTGATCATTTAGATGTTCATAAAAACTCAGGTTAAAGTTGAAGGGTTTAAATCAGAAACAGAGAAAACTGAAGAAAAAGTGACTTTTTCAGTAAATTTATCAATAACTGAATGTAAAACAAGTGTCTCCATCCACTGCCATTGGTCCAACTCCACGGGTTTTACTGGTGAATCAATGTTGTAGAAGATGACGGTGTTTCCATGTTCACTATGGAGCCTCTGAATGTCCAAATGGGTCATATCTGAATACCATGAAAAGATGATAAACTGCAGTTTACACCAACTATTTGCATTTGTTGATTGGATTAGTGGATCAACAGGTATTAAACAGTTTAGATCAGTGGATGGTTTTTGTTGCCAGTGACTGTATGGATCTTTATGGGTTAAGTACTGAGTCCTCAACTTTCCCAGAATAAAAAAAAAAAAAAAGTTTTACAATGCAGCAAAGAAGCATGAAAGAAAACAATGAAATATATTCAAAACGTGTCTTGTCCGATTGTTTGTTTTTCTATTTTAGTCTTTTAACTGCTTATGACTCACATTCATTATCAAGATGTGACATCACTGCACTATCATTTTAAAGTTTTGAGACTGCAATTTATTTTTCTGCTTCACAAAAATGACACGCTGTAATTCTCTCTCCCACCTATTGCCTGAGTATCATTAAAAAAAAAAAAAAAAAAAAAGATTTCAATCCCTTCCCTCTAGGGATCACTAATCTCTCTGTCCAACATTATCAACAAATACATTCAGACAATTTCCTCCAAAACAAACCTATAAGTCTTTCTAAGTCGACAAAATCTTAAACAAATATACTGATAAATGCTCCAAATGTGGCTCTAACAGTAAGAGTAAAAAAGTAGTAATAAAGCCAAAATCAGGCAAGACTGAAATAATAAGTATAAAAATAATAATAAATATATAGTCAGCAAGCTATTATTCAACAAAGCAGTTTTTGTGTAAAGTCTGGTCACTAGAAAGAGCAAAGTCATAACCACAAACATAGAAAGACAAATTATCATCATTTTAAAATGAGGAAGAAATAAAAATGAGTCTTATGACAATTAAAGAGAAAAAAATCTGATTCTGATATTCTAAAGAAGTGCAGTTCCATTCCTTAGAGTCAAATATCCCTTATTTTGTGAGGATGTTGAGCTCCATTTTGCGGCTGTTTGTTGTAAATGAGTACAGAGACAGTGTAAACCAGACTAGGAGGCATCTGTTGTGTGTGTGGATGTTCCCTGCTCTCCTTTTGTGGGCAGACTGACCTGACTTCACACTAATAAATCAGGAACTCGTGCCACCCGTGAGGACAATAAATTGCAATCCACACAATTCAAACAGATTTAAAGCTTGGATTTAGGGTTACAGTACTATGGTTTGGTTTGGTTTGGTTTGGTTTAGTTTGGCTAGGTTTGGTTTGGTTTGGTTTGGTTTGGTTTAGTTTTGCTAGGTTTGGTTTGGTTTGGTTTAGTTTGGCTAGGTTTGGTTGGGTTTGTCTAGGTTTGGTTTGGTTTGGTTTGGCTAGGTTTGGTTTGGTTTGGTTTGGTTTGGTTTGGTTTGGTTTAGTTTAGTTTAGTTTGGCTAGGTTTGGTTTGGTTTGGTTTGGTTTGGTTTGGTTTGATTTGGTTTGGTTTAGTTTGTCTAGGTTTGGTTTGGTTTGGTTTGGCTAGGTTTGGTTTGGTTTGGTTTGATTTGGTTTGGTTTGGTTTAGTTTAGTTTAGTTTGGCTAGGTTTGGTTTGGTTTGGTTTAGTTTGACTAGGTTTGGTTGGGTTGGGTTGGGTTTGGTTTGGTTTGGTTTATCATGACGACTGTTACAATAACACAGCTATAGGCTGCACATACTGTAGATAGATAATTCAATGTTTTGTCCTGCTATTGTACCAGTGAAGCAAAAATCATAGACACAGTAGCCATCAAACAGTTTTGGGTCCACACTGATGTGATGTCTGCCTGATTCATTTTTCCAAGCTCTTTTGGTTGGTTCTTGACAGTCACTTTTCATTACTGCTGTAAATCACCTATATTCATATCTTCAAGTGACTTAAAAACTGAAAACAAACTGATGACATAAACGGTGAATTACAGACTAATCAGCTTGATGAAATCTACCTATGAAGACATGAATCTCACAGATTATTGGTTTCGTACTAGGAGTTTTTATACTAAGCCAAGGTCCCACTTGATAGCGTTTAGTAACAGGGTTGTAACCTATACTTCAGCCAGGCACTGGGGGAAGAGGTTTGAAGTTTTAAAGGTCTTTTTGGAGCTGTCACTTTGCTCATCTGTATGTCTATACCAGGGGTCTGCACAAGACTCCTGAGTGTGATGTGACTTATTTATTATTACTTATTTCCTGTGTGCTTGCATGCAATGCAAAGCACAGGGAACTATTGTTCATCATATTTATTATTATGACTTATGACTTATTGAAGAGTGGCAATGAGAAAGCCACTGTTGAAGAAAATTCATATTAAATCTCAACTAGAGTTTGCAAAAGGCATGTTGAAGATCTAATAGGAATTTTCTTCAACAGTGGCTTTCTCATTGCCACTCTCCCATAAAGCTTTGAGTGAAGAACCTGGGCAACCGTTGCTATATACACAGTTTGTCCCATCTCAGCAGCTGATGCTTGTAGCTTCTTCAGACTAGTCATTGGGGTCTTGGTGGCTTCTCTCACTAGTCCCCTACTTGCATGGTCACTCACACACTGATCTTGGCAGATTCACACACGTGTCATGTTCCTTCCATTTCTTGATGATTAATTTCACTAAACTCCAGGGGATGTTCAATGCCTTGGACATTTTTTTGTATCCATTCCCTGACTTGTACTTTTCAATAACCTTTTCCCTGAGTTGCGTGGGGTGTTCTTCAGTCTTCCTGGTGTAACGGTAGACAGGAATACTGATCGACCAGCCTGTGGACACTCCAGACACAGGTGTTTACCTCAATTCACACCCACACCACGCAGGTGATCCTCATTTCACTAATTGTGAGACTGTGGCACCAGTCGGATGGACCTCTATTGAATTAGACCATTCAATTTAAAAGAGGGTGAAAAATTATGCAAACAATAATTTTTCTTTATATATTTTTGTTTCATTGACATTACTTTGTACAAATCTGTTTTCACTTTGACATTACAGAGTATTTTCCAATAAATTTTTGTGTGAAAAAGGCCAAATTGTATTGACCATGATTGATTTATGAAAGCAATAAAAGGGTAAAACATCCAAGGGGGTGAATACTTATGATAGGCACTGTATATCAAATTGTTGAAAAAAGTCTTTTCTTTCAAATACTGTTCACATTTTAATCTTAAAACATTTCGTTTTGATCTACAGAAGTACTGATTTTTTTCTCTTTCACTCCCATGTTAAATTTCTGTCAACAACATGTTTGACTAAAGCCACGTTCCCACCATCACTGCTTATTCAGTCCTGACTTTTTATCCACATATTATATAACAATACGTTCACAAGACTCTCCACAAGCCTCACATGCAAGAATTTTTGAGATAGGTTGTATGGTTAACACTCACCATTGCGACCTGTATATTAAAGTTGAATGGTCCTCTATCTAACAGGCATGATAGACACTGGATTTCATTTGTTTTTAAAGCCCTCACTGTTTTTTTACCATCTTATATTAATTCTTTCATATCTTTTTATGCAAGTCAATATCACACTCGCTGTAAGGACAGGCTTACACTGCAGGTCCCTTCAGTGCATACTGAATTTGGAAAGTTCAGTTTTTCTTACTGTGCACCTGAAACCTGGAACACGCTCCAAAATCACACTTTTATCATTAGGACAATTTAAATCCTTAATCACTTCTTATTTTACCTCCAGCTCCTGTTTTTAAGTAGATGTCTTTGTTTTAGTTCATCATTGTCACTTTTACTTTTTGGTACTTCTGATATGTGCGTTGTATGTTTGAAAATGTTTAGTTTTGTCTCGGCTATATTGTAAGTGAGGTTGCTTCCTCAATATATCTCTGAGTTTAAATAAAGGTTATAAATGAATGAATGAATGAATGGTTATGGATTGACAGCACTTTGTTTGAGCGGTGGTCCCTTAGTGAATTTAACATGGACACCCATGTCTATAAGGAGGAATGTTTATAAACAGGGTTTCTTTGACTGTGTGTTTTGTCTTTTCCAGAAAATTCCACAATGACACATCGTAGAGGGGTAGGCAAGAGATAGGCTTACTGTCAACTATTATTATTTATATATATGGATTTAGTGAATTCCCATCTTTTCAGTGTCATTTGTTCCAGACAGAGATACCAGTTGTTTTCTTTCATGGTTGGATCTTGTCCACAGGTCGTTCGTCGTTATCAGGTGCACCTGCCATGTTTGTCCTCACCTGGCTGTGATTGGTCAGTTGGAGCCTTTAAAAGGAGATGGCCCCTCCCACCTCAGTTTGCCTCACCCCCCATCCTGACTACTGACTCCCATTTTAAATACTGTTTAAGGCCTATCTTTTTGTTTGATCTATCTCTGTGATAGACTCAATGGGTGATTGTAAATTGGATTTTCAGTCTCCTTTTAGAACCCTTAAAAAGACCCTTTATTGGTTTGACCCCTTTTCATGGTTTTTCTGCAGTTTGTTTTGTTGCTTTCCCAATTTGTGACCTCCATCCATGAATTGTGTTTTTGTGTGTTTGTCAGAAATATAACACATTACATCAACCTTTTCAAAAATATTCATACAAATTGCAAATTCTTCTGTTAATCATCTGTGATTTGTCAATTCAGATTTTGAAAAACAGTGTCAATAATTCAGCTGATCCTTAGTTTTTCAATTTCCTGTTGTGCTGTTGCTCTGTTATAGCAAACATTTTTTGTAATAAATAGCTTGTACATACAAATGTAATGTGGAACAACATAACTTTCATTCAGGAATATGCACACTTTACTTAAATATTGCTTCTTTGGTGCTATTTCTTGCTTTTACGTAGCACCTAGTCACAAGTCCACAAATCCAGCAAGAGGTAAGTACACAGATTAAATTTCCTTCAGGAAATGTGCGCATGTCTAGTTTTAATTATTATTCTTTCTGCACAATGTTTGTTGTATTTTGCTGCTGTAAACACTGCAATTTCCCCACAGTAGGATCAAGTCTTATCTTATCTTATCTTATCTTATCTTATCTTATCTTATCTTATCTTGTCTTGTCTGGTCTTGTCTTGTCTTGTCTTGTCTTGTCTTGTCTTGTCTTGTCTTGTCTTGTCTTGTCTTGTCTTGTCTAACCTAACCTGAACTGAACTGAACTGAACTGAACTACAGCCTCTCTCCAGTGTTTGGAAGTTTTGCTATCATTGTTGTAGGCCTAAAACAATTTTTATATTGTCCAACTGTAAAACTATGCCATCTATACATAGATTGTTTTTAACATTTCATCAACCAAAATCAACTTTATACACTATATTCAGGCCTGGTGCTTTTTTTTTTTTCAAACTCAATAGCACAAACTCAAATAAGTCTACACACACTAGTGTAGGCCAGCTGTTTTCTTTACATCTTTAGTTGTTTAATTTCATAAATGCACTAACATTGTATTATTGTAATGATAATGCAAAGTTAAAGCACCAAATAATCATAAATAGGCTACTACAGAATACCCAGCTTTTGACAAAATGTAGAGAGTGCTAAATATTTTTTTGTGGCTACAGAAAAAGGGCTAAATCTTTCCTTTAAAGTGAAGATGACACAGATGTATCTTAAAGTTGTAGGGCTTAAGTTAGCTCTAAAATGATCCTGTCTCCCATAGATTCACACTGAGCCTCTCTCTAAAAATACAAACTCAGTAATTAGATTAAACTGATATAAAGTTGATAAAACTTACTGTTTAACCTAGTCAGTAAGCTGGCATTTAGCATTAGCCCATCTATAACCCCTTAGAGATGGGTATGATCCCTTCAGCTCCCACAGCTCCATCCCTTTAGTCCAAATATGGTCAGTTCTTGCTCCAAAAATTTAATATGACAATGGCCAAAATACAAACTATTTGCTTCAAAACAACAGTTGAGAAACCAGTGGGTGATGTCAAGTTTGCTTGGTCCATTAGAGTCTTTCTCTTTCAGGTCAAAAAACTCATGCTTATGGTTCTGGTTTATGGTATGTTTAGCTTGAGAAGTTTTTTATCCTGCCATAGCGATCAAAATCCCTACCTCCTGTGATTTCAACCAATTTCTCAAGACCATCATTGCTCAGTCTTCTCTCTCTCTCTCTCTCTTTTTTTTTTTTTTTTTTACATGCACCTATTCATACGATTGCAACACATTGCTGATTAAATGATCAGACGTTTTAACCCCCTTAAACAACGGACTCATCGTTGTTTTTCTGGTGAGGTCAGGCCTGATTGTTGAGGTGAGGGTAACAGCAATGCTTTATGCCAATGAATAGCCTCAAGGGGATAGTGAAACAAGCATGTCAGCGTGAGTGTGCTATGCTGGGATTTCTTACCCAGACACTGCTTTGTCCCAGATTTGTGGGTTTAAAAAGCCTCACAAATGCTCTATATGCACATTCACCAGTTCCAGACAGTCCTGTGCCACCACCTAGAGCAGCCCCAGGGCTGTGGAAGCTACAACAATAACTGAATGAGCACAAGGAAGCAAAGAGAGGAGACAGAGAGTGGGCATGGAGGGGTTAACCAGTAGGAAAAGCAAGGGATTGATGGTGAGGCAGGTGAGGAAGTGAGCAATAAGGATGTTATGGACCAGTAAGGGAAAGAGAAAGAGAGCCTGACAAATACACCAAGGCAGACAGATGAGGGTGGGTAAGGGACATAGGGAGATGTGGCAGCGAAAGTTGAAAGCAACTGTGATGGAGCTGTGAGAGGTGGAGTGATGAAAGATGGAGATGGAGCGAGGTAGAAATTGTCCGGGATATACAAAGATGGATGGAAAGACCTCCTCACCTCTTTGCCAGAATTCATACCAGCATCTCAGAAGCTGCCACAGAGCAGCCACATAACAGCAAGAAAGTCACTACAGGGTTACCATAGTTACCTCCAACATGCCATGGCAACCAAGGTTACAGTTGTACTTAGCTCAGAATACTGAATCTGATTCACTTATACCATTAAAAATGTAATCATCACATACAAAGAGAGATTTATCTGTTCCCGTGGTGATTTCTATTTTGTGCAGGACATACATTTAGGAACGTAAGTGCATGTCTAACCCTATTGAAACCCTCCAAAATGTGATCAAGATGAAGACGGATTGTCGTAAGCCATCCAAAAAAGCTCAGCTGTTTGCATTTTTGCACCATGAGTGACAAAAACCACCCAGCAGTAATGTGAGAGACCAGTGAAGATCATGCCAAGACACATGACAGCAGTGACTGAAACTCAGGGTTATTCAACAAAATGCTGATTTCTGAACTCTTAACAGATTAGAAAAGTACATAATAACTGGTCTTGATTTCTTGAATTATTTGATGTCTGAAACCTAGACATTTTGCAGGAAATTGAAATTTATTTGAATATTAGAGTAATATTGCAAAAGCAATCACCAGAATAAGATGCAAGTTTACTCAAACAGAAACCAAAAATTGTAAAACCAATGACTTTGTGGCTCCATATTTGAGATTCATGATAACATGAAATGAAATCATCAAATAGCTCATATCTATCCATTTTCCACCTTCAGTTCTTACATCAATATCTATGGCATTGTACTGACAAAAAACAGTACTTTCACTCATTCCATGTTTTCTTTTCTGTTTTAGTTACATGATCCACACAGGAGTTAGTACTTGATTGCACAACCATTGTTTTTGATGACTTTTTATGGTCTAATAATTTTTTTCTGTGACTGTATGTAGGGGTTTCGGGACAGATTTTTCCATGAAAATCCTCATGCTTTCTTTTGAGTTTATCATAGCCTCTCTTCTGTTCCTCTACCACTGTAAATGTGAAACACTAGATATTGTTAGTTTAGACATGCCCTGCACAACATCCGTAAGCATACAAGCACATGCAAATTCTACATGGAGGAGCCATTGTTGACTTTTGTTTGTCTACATCCATGATGACAGGCTTTGCATTGATTTCTATGAGGAACACTAGGGTGACTAGTGTGTCTAAAGTGACAGCAGTGTACAACACCAGCTACTGTTAGCTTAGAAATTTGCTATCAAACAAGCAGCACCTGGAATCCACACAGACTCCAACAGAAACCAAACATACTGGCAAGAATGCTACTTGTTCAACCCTGCCACTCATAGACGAGAATTTATTCTTCTATTTCTGTCTTTTTTGCTTAATCTTTGACTTTCGCTCTGCAGAATGATGTCGGTATACTTTTACACTTTCAGAGTTTTATCACATTCAACTGCTAAAGGGTGAAAATGTCTCTCTCAAGAAAGAAAAAGTTTCATTTCACAGGAGAGCCTTAAGTAAGCAAAAGATTTGCACTGGGTCAATCCACAGCCAGGTCAAAAAAGTTCCCCCCTGGATTTAACTCAACAAATAGTTCAGATCCTTCCATTAGATAATTACTACAGTGATTAATTTGTTTCTTTACAGATGCAGTGAGTAGCTCATCAGTTCTCAAACAACCATCAGTTTGATAGAGAGTATAAAGATTGGACTGTGTTTCAATGGATAAAGGTCATATGGTCTGATGAGTCCAGACTGACCCTGTTCCAGAGTGATGGGTGCATCAGGGTGAGAAGAGAGGTGGATGAAGTGATCACCCATCATGCCTAGTGTCTACAGTATAAGGCTGTGGGGGCAGTGGTATGATCTGGTCACCAAAGAAATTACAGAAATAGATGTTTATTTTTGGGGGGTTTTGCTAGAATGTTTTCATTGTAAACTTACTTTTCATTTAATGATTCTTAAGGAGGATTTAAGTTATGGACAGTCATGCTCATGTTGTGGTTATAATCGCAAGCATGGCTGACTGGGAATATGTGTGAATGCACTGAAAAATAATCCTGATTATGTTTAAAAATTAAATTCCCATAAGATAATGGAGACTAATTATAACTATTTAATGTCACAAGTTGATCCAATTTTAAAATCAGCATCAGGGATCATAAGAGGGCAAAATTGCCATAATTACCATACACTCACAAAACCCACCAGTAGGGTTTGGAGACAATGGTGATCCAGTACACATCTTTTAGAAGTCTGCTAAGAAAAGAATCAGAATACTTTAGTAATCCTGGGGGAGGATTATTGAGCAAAAATTATTGAGCAAAAAGCAGGAAACATCTAGTACCTAACAGATAAACTTAATTTGGATAGTCTAGATCAGTGGTTCTCAAACTTTTTACAGTGTAACCCCTGAAATACACTTTTTTCAGCCAAGTACCCCTAGTTTCAGCATTTTTGATTGAAAAAAAAATTGGCAAAATTAGTTCCTGTGCCAAAGGCATCTGTTCAGATTTTCAAAACTTTGTAAACAAACAAAATATATTTAACTGTAATATTTTTTTTTAAAAAAAACAACTTTTTTTACAGTAAATTTTGTGTGCAAAATATAAACTGAAAAGTGCCCTCTTTCATTAATAAGAAAAATATATTTATTTTTCTAATTACCCATTAATTAATAAATGAACTTTTCATAAAAAAGAAAAAAATACTTAGCTACTCAAATAAACTCATTTTGAATAATATAAAATAGAAGTGTTCTTAAAATGTTACCAAAGCTTAAACAAGATAACTGATAATAAAATTTTTATATGAATGCGTTTATTGTGTTTCATTTCAGCATTGATTCTCATTATTTATTTTGTACTCGGTACATGATGACTTATTTAATTTATTTTTCAAAAAAAATTTCAAGTACCCCCTGGGCTTCTTCCAAGTACCCCTGGGGGTACACATACCCCACTTTGGGAACCCCTGATCTAGATTTTTCAACAAGGAGGAGCGGAAACTATATCAGTTCAACAGCCAAAATAAAAATAAATAAATGTTATTGAGCCTTTGTAGAAACATCCATTTTCATTGCTGAAGTATTCTTATTGTCTTTCAACAGCATGGAAGTGGGTCTTAAATTTTTCCTATGGACACACTCCTTCAGTCATTTACGATTTCACACACAAGCGAAGGCAGGAAAATGATTAGAAATCCTCAACTTTAATCACTTTTGTGACTCTTTATCATCCAGTCCCCCAGGCTCTCACAAACTAAAACATTAAACCAGTCATTACATTCCTGTAATTTTCCACCACCTCCCTCCTTTCTTTTTTCCTCTCTGTCATAGTCAATATTTCTTTCAACATCCATTGTCTATTTCCCTGCTTGCCTCCTTTCTTCACATGCTGTCACACACCCTCTGTCTTCTTCGCCACTGAATCCCCTTATTTGAAAAGTTACATGAGTCTATAAATGGCAAACTTGGCCCAGACTTCCACCGGTGAAACCCCGTTTGTCGTCGTTTTGGACAGTCCATTAGAGGCGGTGATTAGGAGACGAATCTCACTAATTAGGCAGTTTAACAAGGCGGAACGTCCACGGTGACTGGGAGCCTCTGGAACAGAAGTCCCAGAAGTTTGCTGGAACAGACGAGGCGCTCACCCCCTTTAACTGCACAGTAATAATCAGTCTGGTGACCTTACAGCGAGGGCTGCATTTGACTGCTGAGTCTGCACTGATGATGGTGTCGGTGTCGTGTTGACTAGACACTTAGTCAAAGACTTGTTAATCCAGTGCATACCTCTGACTTGCTCTTTATTCAAAACACTCATTTACATTTTCACACTTAGCTAAGCCTTCAGCTATGATAAATTACAAGAGTGGGAGATTAGATTTTTGTTGATTTTTCTTCTCTATTTGTGGTGACAAAATATCACAAAACATGCAATCCATGTCCTCAGGTTTGTGGAGAGGAGATCCTTTACCATTAGTTATCTTAATATAGGACAGTACAATCCTTCCTGTTTATTTCCACACTGAAATAAAACAGTCTCAATATCAAGTGGGCTTTGGAGAAAATGGGAAAAGCAGTGCCAGTCCACTACCAGTTAGTGAGAAACCCTCTGCACCCTGCAGCTCCACAGTCAATGATGATTGATTACTCCATCAGTCTCATAACTGCACTCATTACTTCTTTTACAGTCCCTCCCTCACTGTGGACAGTAATGCCCTGCTTTTCACAAGTTGGACAATTAGATTGTAAAAATAACTCTACTCAATGGGTATTAAGTCAATTACAGTTGTGTTTGATCCTGTATGACAGACTTCTGCTTATTAAGTAAACAGTCAAGGTTATCGCTACATTAATAAACCTCATTGAAACATGTATGTGTTCTGTGGTCTTTTATCCTCAGTAATTAGCTCCCTAGGTTTTCATAGAAGTCATAAGGTCCAGCAGCATAGCAACATTATACACCCTCTGTTCTCTCTGTTACATTAGGATCTATTTTGACATGCTTCTAAAGTGTGCAATACTCAAGATAAGTTTTTAAGTATTCACCTGGCAGTGAATGTAACCACAGTAGGATCCCATCGCCGCTTTGTAACAGCCTAATTAGATGCGCTGCATTTAAAGAATGTTAATCAGTGGAGGAAACTTCAGCTTTACTATCCTTATGTTCAGAGAAAAAGACAGCAGAACATCCACGCACATAGAGTTCTGTGTCACAAAGCAGCAAAGTGCTGAAGATGGTGCATACTTTCCTTTCATTTCTTGCTCCACTATCTTCATCCTCTTTCTCTTAATCTCTATTCATACTCTCGCTTTCATTCATTACACACTTACCACCATTACCATCGCCACCCCGTACAGACTCAACACACAGCTGTTCCAAGTCTCGGCGTCAGTGATTGTGACAGTAATTACCTGCTAGGTGGAGGTGGAACTAGTTTGTGCTGAAAGCTATAAAATAGCCGTCTTGGAGAATGCTGCAGAACAGGGAGCACCCCACACTCATTGGGAGACTTTCACAGTCCTCTGCTACAACTTTACCACCAAACCGTCTGCTTAATTTGGCTAGGGGACAGACAACAATGTGGTCTCCATCTCCCCAATGAATATCATCACTGGCTGACAGAAAGTCACGTCAGCAAATATTCTGTACTGGTGACAAGACTGCAGAGATGATTTCAGCTTAGAGGTATTGTGTGATGGTGGGCTTTGCAGAGCATTTACACATTCATACTAATAGGAATGTTAATTCTAAATGACACATCCATTTTTAGATAAGATAATAGAAATAGTATTTATTTTGATTAATGGCTTTATTTTGTAATGTTAAAATGACAACACAATCATTCTCAAAGTGTTATTTCTCTAAAAAAAAAAACCACACAAACAAAAAAAAAAACCAAAAACAAAAACCCTACATACTCCTTGATGAGCAATATGTGATTGTAACAAGCTCCACATCAGTGAATTATAGTTCCAGTGACGGACAGGTGGTGAGATTAGTCACCTGAACGCCCCAGTATTGTAGTAATGACAGAAGGTGTCACAGCACTCTCACATAGTCATCACTGTGCACAGCTACAGACAGGTTATGTTATTTTAGTTACAGTACAGCAGCAAACAGGGACACACCAAACCTGACAGAGTGATCAGAGGTTTTTGTGCTTGTCAATCCATAAGTTGACAAAGCACACGGTGAGACAGAGATATACTGTTAAGCTTTTGAGCTGAGCTATCAGACAACTTTAGTCCATCAGCTGCAGCAACTTTACCTAGGGTTATCTAGAACATCTGTGTATTTTCTTCCTTATCCTCCCACAAATTCAATATATCTGGACATGGAAAATTCTCTTTCTAAGCAGAGGATAACTCTAATCTCTTTTAAAGGCCACCAGTAATTTACAAGTATTCCCTGAGTGCAAATCAAACCAACTTAAAGTCTTGTCTACTTTCAGTTTTACCCATTTATCATATACTATTTCCAGGGCTGACCAGCCGGCTTGGGCTTTGAATGACGTCAAAGGGACTCACATAACAGTGAACCCACGCACATCCTTTATGTTTGCTATTGACTAGGCTATCAGACCCAATTTGTCCCGTCAGGCTCCACTGCCTGCAGTCCGGCCCATCTTCCAGTTCAAATCCACCATTAATTTCCTCCACCTTCCAGCTCAAGGACAGCAGTTCATTCTCGTGGCGGCTTGACAAACCACTTGTGCTAGGTACAGTACCACTCTAATTCCCCAGTGTTAGAATAGGGCTGAAAGCCCAGGCACACAAATGTTTGTTGCCACTCGACATATAGCCTGTTCTTACTCATACAGTGGTGCTCAACCTGCAGAGTATCTGAGAACTGAGAGAACCACGGATGTCTGGTTATTATGGAGCTGTCCTGAGTGCCATGAGTGCAGAGAAGGATTCAAGCACTAACTTTAGGATAATATTGACATGTAGGTATTAGACTTTTTTTTTTTTTTTTTTTTTTACAATGAAGGGGTGATGGGTCACATTAAAAAAAACAAAAACATACTCCTGTGTAGCAAAACATGCCACACAGGAGCAAAATAAGTATATAAGAAATGACAAAAAAAATTAATTAAAAAGTGCAAAGTGCATGCCTTTGGATGTATACAGGTGCCAAATATACAACACCAAGGGTTAAGATATAACTTTGAAAAGATACATGAGTTGAAAGAGCAATATGGTCTGGAGAAAGTGGTCTTAACCAAATGTGTAAGAAAAAACAAGACTGTCTTCTTGTAAAGAGGATACTCATTATGAAGAAAGAATATTACTAAGGAAAGAGGCCAGAGTTCAGACAAAAAGTTGACGTATAGAAATGCCTGTGTGCGCCTAAGCCCTCGGAAAGACTCACTGTAACGCTGCCGCCGACCAATTAATTTTGATAAATGCGACTGCTGCTTTCAGACCGGCGGGAGGAAGATAGCCGCAGGAGCAGATAAAAAAAGGTTAACTTCACACGCATATTCTGGAGGAAGTCTGGCTCAGTATCAATATATTTATCAGATCAGTGGCACAGCCTGCAAGTTGTGAACTAGTTGTCTTAATGTGCATCCTGGTGCCTGTGAGAAAGCCCAGTTAACCCTTTGTCGCTGTCTGTGGTGCTGCTGAGGTTTCAGCACCACAGACAGCGACAGCCTCAGTCCATTAATTGCCACTGGAGCGCTCTGGATCTCCATAACTGTCTACTGTGGAGAGGGAAAAAACACATTTAGCACTCTGAAGTTAAACTGATGTGCCTGGAATATCTGTATAGCTGTAATTACAAGCCTGGGAAACAAATCACAATTGTGCAAAACATTTAAGCCTTGACTGGAAGCTATAATTTAAGTTGGTTTTACAGAATGGGCAATTAATTTACCCAATGTATTCGTGTAAAACAGATCCCTTGCAAAGTGAGGAACACAACCCACCTGAAACCCAATGCAATCACTCAATGAAAAAAAGGAGTTAAAACAATCAAACTTACGAGTGCCATCAAACCGTGTGGCTATTGTGTCCAGAAACGTGTTCTGCGGCGCTAATAATCCTTTCATCACAGGCATTTTCCCTGCTTAATGTCGAAGTCCCCATCAAAGTTACTGAGGAGAGATTTGCAAGTCGTCCAAACGTGCGGGGTTGCTCCAAACGCGTGAGGAGACGCCGAGAATATATGAACAGGGAGCTATCCGGCCAAGTCAGCACAATGCGAAGCCTAGCCCGGGGAGAGTGCACGTGACGCGCGCGCGCACCCGTGAGTCTGGGGAGCCTCTGTTGCGTGTGTTAGCCACAGGAGGAGACGAAACCTACAGGTGCAGTTCAGGTAATAGCCAGGGACGACCGTGAGAGAGGGAGGCTGCCTGTCAGCGATGCCATTATTATGCCTCGGGATTCAATGATCATCTCTCTGCAGCGAGCAATGGTAGGAGACATCAATCACTCTCAACAGCAGTAGTGATCAAAACGCATATGAGGGACTTTCTCAGTGTGGGGGCGCAATACACAACCACAAACGCAACTTTTTAATTGCAGCTTTCCTCTGTTTTCTGTATTTCCTCGCTGTCTTTGATATAATCTCATTGACCATCTCCACTGACTGCCCAGTAAGTGCGAAAAAATAGATTTATATACATACTGACTTGTAAATGAGCTGTACTACTAGTGTGTATTTTTGGTATGCTTATTTCTAGTGTGATGAGTAGGCAGAAGTCGTTGAAAGACAGAAAAGAAGAACAGAGTTTGTGATATGGAGGAAGGAGCAGTAGAAACATAGAGAACGACATCTCTTCCTCCAGTTACTTCATGTTAAAAAAAAGTGTATATATCTGACATGATTTATTTGATTAAAAAAAAAAGCAGGTATCGTAAAATAAGTGCATATCTCATTTCCATTTCTAACAAGTCAACACTCTCTCTCTTACATGCTGTATTTTTGAGCAACAACTCAGCTGAGCACTGAAACAAAAACAACACGTGGTTTTAGCGCCACCTGGAGGCAAAAATCACACACGATTTCTGTCAATACCTCACAGATACTTTCAGCTGCACCTTACGCTTCACAATAGCGCCCTCGTGTGGGGATTCAGTAGCATTATTCAATGGAAATAGAACTGGTTCAACCTCAAATTAATCAAATCTGCTTGCAAAGGAGGACAAAAATAGAGAGCAGGGAACTTGTGGGTTATTGCAGTACATATTGTGTAGTACTTAAATAAGCCACAAAAAGTGAAAAAGTGGAAAGACACCTAAGTTACAGACAGAGATAGATTCGACATTTGTCATTGATTTTTTGCTGTAGAAGCCTTCCTTACTAGGAAGTGTACTTCTGTGAATTTGCAGGCAGTTGTGGTTTTTCTGAGGGACTTTTTCTGTATCTCAATATCATTGCTAAATCAGATGATTGTACAGAATTGTACAGACTGATCAAATTTTTGCTCACAGTAAAGGATAGCGGTTTCTATTAAAAAAAACAAACCAAAAAACAGTACTCATAGTCACAAGCAAAGTAAATCTGACTGTAATTAAATAATTTCTCATTTATTTTTAAATGAACATCATCAAACTCTCAGGTGATAATTGAAAACATCTGAAAATGTAGCATCAGTGTCCATCCATCCATTTTCTGAACCCACTTTATCCTCACTAGGGTCACGGGGGTCGCTGGACTCTATCCCAGCCACTTACGGGCGAAGGTGGGGTACACCCTGGACATGTCACCAGTTCATCACAGGGCTGACATATAGAGACAAACAAACACACTCACATTCACACCTATGGGCAATTTAGATTAACCTATCAGTGCATGTCTTTGGATGGTGGGAGAAAGCCGGAGTACCCAGAGAGAACCCACGCAGACACGGGGAGAACATGCAAACTCCACACAGAAAGGTTGCTGGAATCAAACCCAGGACCTTCTTGCTGTGAGGCACGAGTGCTATCCACTGCACCACCGTGTCACCCACATCAGTGTCCAGTACTGGGTAAAAGTCCAGCACCAACATTGGGTTTGTTGGTTTAGTAAAGTTCTAATGTCCACACATATGCATTTCTAAGTCTCTGAATGAATGAATGAATGAATGAATGAATGAATGAATGAATGATTTATTTGCTTTTAAAATGGGACAGTTTGTATTAATGAACACATCCATGTAACATGTAATCTATTAAGATCCAATCTGTATATATGTGAAGTATATACAGCAAAACAACAGTTTTAGAGAAAGAAACAGCTTCTTTAAACCAAAGTGGTCATATTTAGTGTGGGCTCAACATGTCTTTAACCCTTCTGTTCACACAATATGAGATTTATTTCATTTTCTTTTGTTTTATACCAGGTTTCATTCAACACATGTTAGATGGTTCTGATTGTTTGTGCTGCTTTTTTGTCAAGAGGTCAGAGGTCACATGAAATAGTGACTTTAACCTTTACAACCTATTTAGTTGAGGTTTTTGTGTGTCTTTTAAGTAGTGATGGGGCTGAGACCACCTATGTCGAAACCAAGTCAAGACCGAGTCTTTAAAGAAGCAAGACTAAGTTGAAACCAAGACCATAAAAATAAGTCAGTTTTCATAACCATGATTTAATATCACCCCAGTTAATAATCAACAGTTAGGCCTACAGACTAAGCTAAACCAGGAGTTATTTACAGGAGCAGTCACTGACACTCACTGAATGCAGAATCTATGTATTGTATCATGGGATGTCCTTTTCAAACAATGCCCGTCAACATTGCATATGTTTTTTTATTATTACCCCGCCCCCCAAAGGGGAGGTGAGGGTATTGTTTTTGGTTTGTTTTTTTGTCTGTTTGTTTGTTTGTTTGTCAGCAACTTTACGCAAAAACTATTTGACCAATTTCCATTAAATTTTCAGGAAAGGTGCGAGGTGGTCCAGAATAGATCCTATTAAATTTTGGTGAATGTAGGTCAAAGATCAAGGTCAAGGTCACCAAAAATGTGTTTTTGCAATGATAAGCGATAGGGCAAATCAGGTAAAAAGTTTGAAAGGGGCGGGGTTTGTTGTGCCTGGCACCACTTGTTTCATTTTATTTGTAATGATGGATAATTGGATTTCTTGTTAACATGAACATAAAAAATAAAAATCTGTTGGTCTCGAGGACTCGCTCTGAAATTACAAGTCCTTCTCCTCCCACTGTGGTCAAGATCAAGTCCTTGAAGGGCCAAGTCCGAGATGAGACAGAGAAAGCAGAAAATGGTCTTGTGACCGGTCTCGAGTCCAGTACAACACTACTTTCAAGGCTGCGCTTGTTGTATCTGAAGAAAAGAGAATGAGAAATAAATATGTATGCTCATTTCAACCCTTCAAAAACAACAAAGCTAAAGTTGGCACAGTACTGTAGTTTTACAACATCAGGTGTAGTTTTATAGAAAAGCACATATTCTGTCAAAACAGGGGTTGGATTTATGATGCATATACTTATATAGATACTGCAAACCCAAATCCTGTTTTTTAAATTTAGAAATGGATTTATTCCCAAAGTGGGAAAGTGGAGGGCTCATTTCACAGATACCAACCACCACTTCTACTCCATTTCTCTGGCAAGCAGCAACACACCTGGAGTATGATGATACACTCATATATGGGTAAACTATAACAGGTGGAACCAGATTTCAATTTAGGTCAATCCCATTACTAACAGCACTAAAGTGTGGGACCAAACACCGGGAATCAAGTACTGTGCCGCCTACTCACATACTCCACAAAAATGAAGCAGTTGTTACAGCTGTTATGTCATTTTGATCAAATGAAGTCATCAAGTGCTCCATGGCTGAATACTGTGAATCAAACATCATCTCAGTGGATCAAACATACACACACTGGTTGTATATA
>JAPQRP010000003.1:11352215-11363980 GCA_037367295.1 Apogon hyalosoma
TGCAGTGAGAGAGAGCAGAGAGGCATAGTCTCTGATGACCTCTAGTGTTTTGTTTGATTACACACACACACACACACACACACGCACACACACACACACACACACACACACACACACACACACACACACTGCACACATACGTGCATAGCTCACACACTGACACACTCATCTGTCTTTATTATCCTATTTACCTGGGGGTCTTTTTAATAACACAGATCTGAGTTCATTAATATCAGATGTGTGAACAGCTGAGACACCCAGGCCGCCCATAGCAGGAGCTTGGAAAATGTAATGAATTTCTATTGTCTTTTCCCTTCTGTTTCAGAGTATGATATCATCTATTGTAAATAGCACTTACTATGCAAATGTCTCAGCTGCCAAGTGTCATGAGTTTGGTCGGTGGTACAAGCACTTCAAAAAGACTAAATTCTTCAAGGGTAAAAGATTTTAACCAAGCCTTTAAACAGTTTGTATGCCTAATAAATGAAAGAGTTCGCTCTGTTAGTAATTGTGCATGTTTCGTTCTCCCTCTCCTCAGCCTCTCTGTCAGATATCGACAGCTTCTCCGACCATTCGCCGCACGTTCCTCTCACCCAGCAGCCAATCACAAGTAGCCCAACTGAGCAGACCTCCTCCCTTGTGTTTCCCCGTGGAGGAGTAGCCAGTATCTGCAGTCGTTCTTCCCTCGCTCTCCGTCCGTCAGGGATGGTAACCCAACCGCTCAACCCCCAGATGGTCAGCCAGCAGCTGGTCATGGCCCAGTTTCTGAACCAGCAGTCTTTTGTTAGCCACATGCTAGCTGGCCAGTTCCTCCCTCCGTCCCAGCAGCAGTATCTCAACCACCCACCTGTAGGGAGGCCTCCTGCTAAGGTGTTCCCCAAGGTGCCTGAGGTGCCCCAAGGGCCACAGCAGGCCCAGTGTGGCCCAGGGGGAGGCATCTCAGCCATGACACAAAACCAAACAGGGTCGGTGTCGTTTGTGGGTCCCGCAGATGTGCCAAGTGATATCTACCAGTGTGTGAGGGAGGAACTGAAGAGAGCTGGCATCTCCCAAGCCATCTTTGCTCGTGTGGCCTTCAACAGGACTCAGGTATGGAAAGGGTCGGGTATCCAGAAATTTGAAAAGTCCTGAAACATCTCATCATAGAGGATAGAAAGAGACTGATAGTAACAACAACAGTTTAGAGGAGGGAAACCTGATAGGCGAACAATCCACAGATCCCCTGCTACTGTGAAAAGGGACAAAAAATCACCCATATGTGAAATGAGCAAACTTTATTAAAGACAGGGTAACCACTGAACTGAATCTAACAGCGAAAGTAGTAAATGCTTAAATAAAGTGCTAGCCAAATAATGAGCACGCTTGCAATAGAGATATGTTCTCTGCAGCAAATGATAGTATCTTCTAATAACTAACAAATCTAATGCAAAAGCCATGTCCTTACTATATAAACTTTTAAGATAAGATAAGATTTAATGATGCTCTGTAAAGTTGTCTGTATTTTCAATTGACAAGTATTAGTTTAGTTTTAATATAGAGTTTTTCAGGCATTAAAAGGAAAACTTTTACATAATTGTAAAAGGTACGATGAAATAATGCACACAACCAAATATGACTTACAAAACCACTGAACATGAAATTAAGATTATTTCACCAGTAATTTTATTTTGTCCGTTAGAGGTTTTCTTGTGATCAGACAAGTAGACACGTCACACCAGGAGGCGTTTGATAGCTCTGATGAAGGCTGAAGCTACAGCAGGTAAAAACATCTTTCCTCAACTCTACTTGTCTGATCACAAGAAAACCTCTAATGAACATTTGGAATGGAGGACATGATGAACGTAATCAATCTAATTTTATTTTGTTTTTAAGCTGTATTGATTAGTGTATTTTTTTTTTTTTAATTTGCATGTTTTTTAAATGTTTTTATTTCACTTGAAGTCATTTTTTCACTGTTTTGTTAACTGCAGTACCCCTGGTGACATTAACTTCATGTAAAAATAGGGTTTGTTGAATGTAACTCCCATTCTATGAGTATGTGCATGGCCTTCTAACAGACTTTATACTTTGATGCTGATAAGATGCTGTACAAATGGCGATGGTGCAGTAATAGGAATGAATAATTTGAGGCTTCTAAACTCAAAAGACAAAGCTCACTCCTACTTAGGTTTGTATGGCTGGTTTGACATTCACTTTATTGATAAATTACTTTGAGTTTGATGTTCAGAGATTTTTATTTATTTACTTAAATGTTCAGTTTAATACAGTTCAACAAACAAACCTCAGACATCTTTAGGGGTAAGGGCCAACTGATTTTCTAGATTTGGCCTTGCTCCAAAATATCCTTAGTGTCTTCCCGCCTACCTTTAAAAAACACCACTGGTTGCTCTCTATTTTGAATATACCCTCATGACTGGTGGAGTCTCCACAGTCATCACCCGCTATCAGAGCCAAGTTCCACCAACCGGATCTAGTAGGTTCCATCGAAGTGCAGTTATCTTTCGGAAGATTCTGATTTGAGATGGTAGAAGGTAAGGGTGTTGTGAGTGTGTTTGGTGGTTGGCACATTGGCATGGCCTTTGCCGCAGTCCCCCCTCCCACTGTGCATGTGTGTATGTGTGTGTTTGTGCCAACTCTCTGCAGCACAAAGCTGGTGCCAGCACCGAAGCAGCTGCTGGGCAAACTAATCACATCCCCTTAGAGAAATGCTGTCTCCTTCTCTACCTCTTTCTCTATCTCACTATCCCTCCATCTCGCCACCTTTCATTGTGCCAGCCTTCCAATAATCTCTACCTCTCTTTGTCATGTTTTTTTTAAGTCTTCCCCTCTCGCTCACTGTTGGTTTCCTTAATTTTGTATTCTACCATTACTGCCAGCACCACACTGCTCTACAGCCTGTGTCCATCATCTTCCATTCACTACTACACCCTCAGATATGGTGCTCAGAGGACAGGCTCAGCCCATTGTTAATATTATTATTACCGCTATTATCATTTTCATCACAATAAGCAGAGCTAGTTATTATCCACCCCCATGTTTCCCCATTACTAAGTCCAAGGTGCTCTGGTGCCAGCCATATAAGCTGGGCATGATGCCAAGATGCCATCTAGATGCGAGAGAAGCATTTGTCATTTAGAGATTCACGTTAAGACTTGCCCTGCTTGGAAGGCAACGTTTGTTGGGTGGATCTGAAGATGATCCCTGATTTGAATAAGAACTTTGCTTTCTTTTTCTACCATTTCTATGCCAGCATCAAATCTGATTTCTTTTCAGGAAGGAAGCCCCAATCTGCATGTGATGTTTAAGGACTTTCCAGCAAAGACAGATACACTTGGAATAAAGGGAGCTCTACAGGCAGTTGCATGCTTAGCAGTGACTGGAATCTGGCTCCATATCTATAGCTGGAGCTTGTCAAGGCACCTATTTGCTGTTGAAGTTCATGATGCCAAAACACGGTTTATTTAGAAGACCTAAAAATGGAAAATCTACCCTCTTAAACTGTGATTAAAGCATCTAAAAAAAAAGAAAAAAAAAAAGAATGTGCATCTGTAAATTGGGACTGATTTTTAATGTTCCACTTGTATGTTTTCCAGGGTCTTCTCTCTGAGATCCTGCGTAAGGAAGAAGACCCTAAGCACGCCTCTCAGTCTCTGCTGGTCAACCTGCGGGCCATGTACGGCTTTCTGCAGCTGCCTGAGGCTGAGAGGGAGCGTATCTACCAGGAAGAGAAAGAACGAAGCCTGACGGGATTCACACCCAACTGCAACAACACACCACCAAGATCAACCCAGGTCAGTCAGCAGCAAGAGGAATGTGAAACATAATGGAAAGAAAAGAGCACTGGTGTAGAATACTGGAAGAGGCTACCATTAGCTGCATTGAAGGGGTTATATGAAGTATTAATATTCCAAAGAGAAGTTATGTACCAGAACACACTTACAACTATCAAAAACACCCACAAATCAACAGCATGTGTCCACAGACTGTATCACTCACTCGAAGTATAAAGCTTACACCTGTAGTATAGTATCATCAAGTTCTCTTCTTCAAATACTAACTCATCCTCACTTATTTTAACAGTCAGTCAAAATGACACTGTCGTATAATCTTTACATGTTGCTTCTGCTGATAGTTTACATTATAGCTCTGTTAGCTTAGCTCTGGTTTTAGACAGAAAACAGACACAGTAAAACCACAAATCATCTGTTTTTAATACAGTTTGTGTTGTAAATAGCTGCCCTAACGATCTGTTTGGAATTATCCAAACCAGGTCAGAGCTGTCATAGTTTAGTCGGAACTGTGGATCAACAGACGGACAACTTAGCAAGATAATAACATCACACAATTAACTTTACACCTTCATAAACCCCATAATCAAACTCACCCATGTAGACGAAATGCTGTGATTTCATCATCAAACTCCATTCTTTACATTCAGAGCTGTGTCCAGTGGAGAAAACAACAACAGTGGTTCTAGATTTTATCACTCCGTCACTTTCTTTGACACTAAAAGTTGTTTCTTAATGGTTCTCATCCCATCTACTCACTATTTGGCACTTTGGTCAAAGGCCCTGTGGCATTAAATTTCCTCACCATGGGAGAACAGCAGAGTGACTCACTACTCCCTCTAGTGGTCAAATAAATCCCCTGGGCTATTGGTATGAACAGATTCAGTTCAATATCTATCATTAGCATCTTTGGCGTAACTTCAGATCTCTTTATTCTAAATAGTCTAATGATAATTTTAGGCCCTTTAATATTTGAAAGTAGAAATACTACATATATCACATTGAAATAACCAGTTTTAACTTTATAATGATGAAATACATTTACATTTCACATTATATTCAAAAAGGAAAGAAATGAAAAGCATACAACTACATTTTAATCAGCAAATATTTCCAGGAATAGGACAAAATACACTGTAAGCCCAGATAAATTGAGTTTGCTTAAAAAAATGAAGAAAAGTGGTTACCTTAAAAAATAAGTAATGATTAATGAACTTTTTAAGTACATTTAACTTACATTTAACAAAGATTTTAAGTTAAAAGTACTTAAAAAATTTCATTAATATGGATATGTATGGAAAACCAGGAGGGCCAAAATTAAATAAATGAATACATCATTTAAAAAGGCCTTAAATGTGTCATTAATTAATTAAAATTGGAAATACATACATTAAATAAATAAGTACATCTATCAATAATTACTTAAATGTGTCATTAATTAATTAAAATAGCAATTTAAGCATATATAATTATTTCTGGGGTGGCCATGGCTCAGGAAGTAGAGCGGGTCATCCAATAACCGAAGGATTGGAGGTTTGAATCCTGCCCTGTCCCAGTCATGTGCTGTTGTGTCCTTGGGCAAGACACTTCACCCTACTTGCCTCCAGTGTTGCTACTCACACTGGTGTATGAATGCGTATGAATGTTTAGTGGTGGTCAGAGGGGCTTTAGGCGCGAAATGGCAGCCACGCTTCTGTCAGTCTGCCCCAGGGCAGCTGTGGATACATATGTAGTTTACCACCACCAGAGGGAGAATGTGTGAGTGAATGAATAATGGATCCACTGTACGTGCTTTGAGTATGCATTAATAGAAAAGTGCCGTATGAATCTAATCCATTATTATTATTATTTCACTATTTAATTATTTCATGGTCCCAGTGCCAAGAGGGCCACTATGAATTTATTTTATCTGTCAACCTCACCCATCAAAGTCTGTGGGTGGGGTTAACACTGATCTAGTCAAAATGATTGCTTTAGTCTGAAGTATGCAGATGGGAGCTTTGCTTACTATGGGCAGAGTCTGTTGTGATTAGTCCAATCAAGCAACCAATCAAAACAGACGAGAGGCGGGAGAAGTAAGCACCAAGCAGCTAATGGTTCTTCATCAATCAGTAAGAAAAACTCCCATCTGCAAATAAATGCATCTTCCTTCTTGATTTTTATCGGTGGGAACTGTATCAAAACCAACGTAAATCAGATGAATACCGCCATCTAATGTGTCGGAGTGTGTTGACTTGGTCTGCATTGCTCCATTTTCTGGGATCAATTTGTCTTGATTTGCTGTGCAGGATAACCAATCAGATGTTAGTGTCTGTTGACGAGCCACGTTGACAGATAAAAATATATTCAATGTGGCACTCTTGGCACTGGGACCATGAAATAATTAATTAAATAGAGAAATAATTATATATGCATAGATTGCGATTTTAATTAATTCATGAGACATTTAAATAATTATTGATAGCTGTATTTAGTTATTTAATGTATGTATTTCCAATTTTAATTAAATAATGACACATTTAAGGCCTTTTTAAATGACGTATTCATTATTTTAATTTTGGCTCTCCTGGTGCTCCATATCTCCAGACATGCAAGGACAGATGACAATTTACGTGGTCAGAAGAAAAAGAGGCGTGGTCATAACTAATACTTATTAATTTAAATCCATTTAACCTAAATTTATTCATACATTCGACCATATCTACAAATGAGTTGACTATACTTAATATTTTCTAGTAATGTCATCAATCTTATATTTGTAATTACATTCTAATTAATTTTTTAAAGTATATTTGACATCTGGGCTTACAGTGTATCAGTACAGGATTGTATCAAATTACTCCCTCTTGATACATTATTGATATAATGATGCCACATATCAATACTTTTATCAATACGTGCTGGTGCTCCAAATGGATTCCCCTGCCAGTTCAATTCAGCAGATTCATTGCTTCTCGGAGTGACGGCACACACCAGTATGGAAGCTGAAGTATTTGTGTGTTAAGGAGAAGCTAAGCTGTTGGCTCTTTGCACTCTTTTATTCTAGAGGTAGATATTTTTAAGGGCTGACATAATAACAATAGTTTCTGAAAAGGAAAACATAGTAGCCGGTTAACCAGCCCATATCACCTTCACATACTTTCTCTTCTTATTTGCCCATAAATATGGCTGAGTATTGAACCAGTCGAATTGTTCAGACACTATTAAAATCTGCCTGGTATTATTTAGCATTGTTTGATCGTGAATTTTAATACATCAGCGACATTGTGTGTTTCATACATATTTTAGTAATAGTATTATGTTAATGGACAGCTGTTGTAGAGCTGCTTTGAAAACAGATTAACCCTTAGGAGTCTCAGTGCATTTTGGCTGTTTTTGAATACTTTTGATTTTGCCTTTATATTTCTCATTAAAAAACTGTTTACCTTGCCTTGTTTGGTATAATATTTTTCAGCACATGCTCACCTGTGTGACTTTACAGTTTGTTTGTTTTTTCATTTGACATGCTGTATTAACACACTGAACCTAAAATCACACAAAAAAACATGAAATCTAAGTAGGAAAAAGTTAGATTCTTTACTGTTTTCACCAAAAATATATTAAATGAACCACTTTTATAACTTAGAATGGTTTTAAAGGTTGAAAGATAAAAAGGACAAGAAGATTAGTGTAGCAATGTGTATTGATTTTTTTTTAACGCATAAAGACCCAGTGCTACTTTTGTGAATTTTTCCCTCTATTTAACCTTTCTTAATTGATTTATCACCATTTATTATAATATCATCCTCTGTATTTTGCCTTTTTCTGTGTAAATCATGTATTTTCCTGTATTTAATTTACTGATCATGTAGATGTTCATTAAAGCTCAGAGTAAATTCAAAGGTTATCAGACGAGAAACAGAAAAAAATGAAGAAAAAGTGACTTTTTCCGCAAAGATATCAATAATTAAATGTAAAAGCAAGTGTCTCTATCCACTGTCATTGATCCAACTCCATGGGTTTTACTGGTGAATCAATGTTCTCGAAGATGACGGTGTTTCCACGTTCACTACGGAGCCTCTGAACGTCCAAATGGGTCACATCTGATGACCTTGAAAAGATGATAAACTGCATTTTATACCAGTTATTTAAATGTATTGACAGGATTAATAGATCAAAAGTTATTGAATGTTTTAGATCAGTAGATGGTTTTGATCACCAGTGTATGTATGGGTCTTTATGGATTATTTGGGGAAATAAGTATGAAAAAAGGTATGGTTTAGACATGGACGTATTGCTTTCAAAAATGTGTGATGTTGTAGATCGCTACAATTTCTTCACCATCTGCTTCTCCTGCCTAGAAGCAGTCTGATTTTCACAGATAAACATAAACAACAGTTATGTCTTTTTCTCTCTAGGCAAGATTGTCTCCGGTTACAGGAGACAGGATTTTGAGGGTGGACAATGGCGCCCTCAGTGTCAGCTCTTCAATCTATGAGGAGATTCAGCATGAGATGAAGCGAGCCAAGGTGTCCCAGGCCATGTTTGCAAAAGTGGCAGTTTCCAAGAGCCAGGTACAACATCTGCTTATGTTTACTTTCACAGTCTATTTGATGAAGATATTCAACCATAAGCAGCCACGTATTGCACCCAGTTTTCGTGTTCGGTGATTGTTCAAATTTAGCAAATCTATCTCCTTGGTTAAAAGCGGGGATGGCTAGTGTGTGTGTGTGGAAAGCCCAGATAATCAACCAGCAGCTGTACTCTGCAGAGGACTATCATCAGTGCATCAGGCAGCTATTGTGTCCTAAATTATCACTTTAATAGTCACCATACAACAACATGTGCACAGGCACACACTGTAGAGATACTGTACTAAACATGCATATACGCACAAACACACACGGGCATGATTTGAGTGTTTATTGTTCTCATTTTTATGGCAGCCCCATAAGCTTGTTATTGCCTTTTGTTTTGAGGATAATTTCCTTTCATGGAATGGGGGATTTTAGCTGTCTCATTTTCTCTTCCTCTTGTGCACATCTCCAATTTTCTTTCTTTCTATCTTTCTTCCTTTCTCTCTTTCTTTCCCTAGCTCTCTCTTCTCATCATTTGGATGTTTAGAGGTCAGTCAGCGGTCACGCCAGTATAGACAGGTGGTCTAAAACCCCCGAGGCCCTTTTTCTTTTTCATTGGCCTCCATTTTTTACCTTACTTTCTGCATGTTCTCTTTACCACTCTCTCTCTCTTTCTCTGTATTACCCGGCTGTTTGGCAGGCAGAACCATGGCTGGATCTCTCTGTTCTATCAGCGCTGTGCATCTGGATGGCATTGTGTGCAAGGGTTGGGATACAGCCAAATGTATGTGTGTTCATGTGTATATACATGTGCGCAGACACAGATGTGTTGGTGTGTGTGTGCATGCGTGCATATCAGCCTTTTTGCACACATAATCATTCTCCAGTTCATGAATCTGAAACTAGCTTGGCTGTACGTTCCTCAGTCTGCCACGCGCAAGTTTTCCTCCTCATGATGTAGACTCCTTCAAGCTAATAAGACAAATCTCAGACCTCAGACATCACTATCAGACGATCTTGAATCTCCAAATTAGATTTACTTCTGAGTTTCCATCTTGTGAATTTGCCGGGACAGTCATATGACAAATGACATGAAATGTATGAGTGCTTTGTTTTCAGGACTTTAGTTGTTTGCAGTGTGCATACCATACATTCAGTTTTGTTTTCTTCCAAGATCTTCAATAGTCATATGCACTGTTAAGCAGATAATGTCAAACTGCATCTAGTGAAAAATAAAATTTGAGATGTGGTCAACTTTTGTGATACTTACACAAGCTTGGCTCATTTCAATAAGACATTAGTTCCCTTGAAAACATGATTTGTGAAACTTCAGTGGGTCTAAAATATTTCCGTATCTTCATCAACAAGGATCATGTGTAAAATTACCCTATTATCAATGTCTGATTCTTACTTAAGAAAAATGATGACTAAAAGCTAAATCAAGTGCTGTATTTCTGACCACGTTCTCAGGAACAGAAATTGAAGGGAAAAAGATAGAACTGCTTGGCTAGAGATTCTTGATTTTCAATTCCAAATCTGCATATGAAAAGGTAATTTTCATTTCCCCGGTCTGAAACAGCAGATGCAACATTTATAAAGGACTTGATTTTCCCTCTTACCTTTGTAAAACAGAAAATATATTTTTATTGAACTTTCTTTCAGAAATAAAGTGGACAACTATTATGACAGAAATAAACAGCGTCTCTCTCCACATCAATCAAACAGCAGGCAGCAGTGGCTACTATTCATTTTTGTCAATTTTCATTTTATTCTTTGTATTCTTGCTTAAAAGAATAATAATTTCTATTTAAAAAAAAAAAAAAAAAAAAAAAGCTAAATTGAGTTTTTTAAATGATGTTTCTGACCAAGAAAACAAAAATAAGTCTGAGGTCCCCTGGAGACAACAGTGCAGTGCAGTGTAGTGTAGCAATATTAAGAATACTCAGATACACTTTGCTATATAAAGATAAGCAAGTTGATACATTTATATACACTTATCAAATATATGAATAAACATCACCATCATATATATTTATTAAATCATGGAAAATAAGAAAAGACATTAAACCTGCCTTTCCCAAACTTATGTTTGAGGTGAAATGTAGAGGAAGATATAGTGAGACAAAAATCACGTGAAAACTTCAAATTATGTAAATATGCAAGATGAAAACAACCAAAATGATGTAATAAGATGAAAATGAGAAAAAAGAAACAGCAGAAAAGTCAGTCATGTTTCTTTCTACATTAACATTTAATTTGGTTTGTCTGTTAGTCGGTGACACTGGACTGTTACTTTTTAGCCAGCAGCTTTTGCCATCATGTTACTATCTATGTGTGACATTCTGATATTCTAACAAAGTGCATTTATTCAATATTATTTTGATGACTGAAGAGTCTGTAAACTGTAATTTTGTAAACCAGGGACCAGAGTAGACACATCATTAACCTTTTGGGACTAAAGCTGAAAAAGTCTGGGAATCATTGCATCATCAAGTATTATAAATGATCATCATATAACATTTATATTCTTTCTTTTCTTGTGTAACAGACTTTTATAAGTATAACAGTACATTGAGCTTGACCCTGTGATGAAGGACTGACTATTTTCTACCTGCTGAGTCTTGCACACTGGTTTAGTCGGTCAGCTCCTTGTTTCCGTTGCTCCCATAGGGCTGGCTGTGTGAGCTGCTGCACTGGAAAGAAGATCCAAGTCCAGAGAACCGAACTCTGTGGGAGAACCTGTGCACGATTCGTCAGTTCCTCAACCTGCCCCAGTCGGAACGGGATGCCATTTATGAACAGGAGAGCACCAATAACTCTGCACAGCAGCACTGCACCGAGAGGCTCGCTCTGTTCAGCAATGATAATACACTGGTGAGAGTGGTTTTAAAAAGAACTGAGACGCAACCTGGCATCACAGGCAAAAACATTAACGTTTTTAAAAATCATTTGTGTACACATTTTTCCCATTATCTAGATGCATATCAGTGTATGATCTTAATTTGTTTTGCTCAGTATGAGCCTTATAAGCTAGTAGTACCACAAGAGTCATTGTCCAGCTTAATAAAGTGCTTTAATAAATATTGATCTTGATAAATCTGCCTATAATAACACATGAAAGTACAATTTTTAACAGAACTCAAATTTAAGCCCAAATTACACTTTTCTAACAGAGAATAAAGTGAGGTCTACATTATATATCTCATTTTAGAAGAATAAATCATGTTAATTAAGCACTAAGAGTAGAGACTGACTATTCATGTGGTGCTACCATTTGATAATTTGCTATCTATAAGTAATCATTTAGAGGTTTTTGAAGAAAACCTATGTTAATACTATGTTAGTTAAAGGAGTGATATTTTGCTTTTTTAAATGGAATTATACATTTTAAAACATTTCCCTGTGGTCTACATAAACTGTA
>JAPQRP010000003.1:11365160-11386709 GCA_037367295.1 Apogon hyalosoma
AACTATTAGGGTCCAAATACACAAATAAATGAACCAAAGACTAATAAAAGTGGGTTTAGATAAATATGACCCCTTTATTGGGATAATAGTTGTGGCATATGGTCATGCAGACTACAGCGCTGATAAATGCTTCACTAACAAAGAACCAACATACTACTCTTATATATGCAAATAACTAGCTAGTTAATGGTGAATATATGAACCTTAATCTAAAGTATTTCTGAAATAGAACATTTATATGGATTTACATGAAACTTTTTAAATTTACTATTCTATTACTCAGTGTAGATGCACATAAAAACTTTAAAGATTCCGTGTGTGAAATTTAGTGGCATCTAGTGGTGGAGTTGCCATTAGCAACCAAATGAAGACACCTGCCAAAACATACTTTCCTTTATGGTGGCTGAAAAAAATGCAGAAATCCACTGATTATACTGGTTATAACCATTTTGAGTTTTTTAAGGGGGATATTAAGGGGAGATATTAGCGCTGGTCCAGACTTGAATGGAATAGGTGGAGGTTCATCCTGATCTCCTGTAGAAACATAGCAGATTTTCTGAGAGGTGACCTGTTTCCTCTGTAGATCTGAATGACTCCTTCTAAGGTACTGAAAAAAATAAAAATAAAAAATCTCATTTTCATGCAATCATTCACCAAGGAAAATATAATGATAAGTGTTATATGCCATGTCTGCAATCACATCCTACCTATTTTTACACACTGGACCTTTAAAGGAGGGGGTTGTTCTAATCAGTGCAGTATACAAGGCTTTCACTGACCAGTATGGCCTTATTTCTTTCTATTTTTCTTTTTTTTTTTTTTTTAGATTAGAAAGTGGCGGCTCACCTGTCATACTTAGCCATACCATAGTGACCTGGGATTTACCTTTACCCTGCATCCTACCCCCATCACTCCCCCATCCAACATTAAAAAATTGTAATATATATATATGTATATATATATATATATATATTTTTTTTTTTTTTTGAGATAAACAGAATTCTAAATCTTACCATGTACCTACAGAATGTCCACAGAATCCCATCTCAGTGAGCATCATTCAGTCTCCAAGAGGTACAACTCAGATGCATTACAGTAATGGCAGCTAAATGCCATAGACGCCAGAAAAAGGATAATTACCACATTAGGCAATGATCCATGAGTGTGATCTCTTATTTTCCTGATGTTTTCGTTGTGTGGAAAAAGGTATTAATATTATGTTAATGAGTCTATACTGACACTGTAATATCTAAATGTAAATATCTGACAGTTCAAGTGTGGCTTTCTTCTCTAATTACATCTAATCTCTTCCTGTTGTTCACTTCTCAGTACCAACGCATCTCTCCACTGTCACAGCCACATCACCTTCAACCTCACCAAACTTCACAGCCAGAGGCGGGACCTCACTTGTCTCCACGGCAACCATGTGCCACATCACCAGCAGACAGTGAAGCTGGGGGTAACTGGGGACACTTGAGAGTGTGTTTACAGGGCAGAGGTAGCCTTGGTGAGAGAGAGGACACTAAGGATTGGTTTGAAGGGGGAGGAGGAGACAGGGCCAGCTTTGGAGAGGACCAAGGTTGCACTGCAAGAATAAATGGTACAGAAAACAATGAGCAGCTAAGGAATGGAAATATGGGTAAGGAAGGCATAAATGAGATCAGTGAAGATAGAAAAGAATGCAGGGTCAAGGAGAAGCTCTCCATGAACAGGTTCATCTTAAAGGATGAGGACAGAGTTAGAGCTGCGGTTCCTTCTGATGTAGGTAATGAACCTGAAAGAGGGCCAAGGGTCCAGGGTGTGGGCTTAAAAGTGTCTCATGAAGCAATGGGAATCCTGCAGAGCTTCATCCAGGATGTGGGCCTCAACCCAGATGAGGAGGCGATCTACACACTGTCAGCTCAGCTCGGTCTACCTAAACAGATCATCCGCAGCTTCTTCAACAGTCAAGACCACGGACAGAAACAAGAACAAGATCAGCATTGGTACCACAGCCAGACCCAAAAACACAGCCACATAAATATAGAAACAAATACGTCCCAGGTAGAGAGAACTACAAAGGATAAAGAAGATGATGACGAGGAGGAGGTGGAGGAGGAAGAAGGTGGTGGACCACATGGGAATACCAAAACAGAGCAAAAAGAGGAGAGGCAAATCCAGAGGGATGACACAAGGGAAACGATCATTTTAAAGGAGTTGGATGTTGGTACTCAAACCATTCAACCTCTGAAGGAAGAGCAGGAGAGCTCCATCTAACCCAGGCCCAGGCACCAGGGGATTTTCAGAAAAACCGCATGCTTGATCCACATCCAGCTCAATCATATTACATACTGTGATAGTATGTTACTATTGGTATTTGTCCCTTAATGCTGTTGAAAGACTAGACTTGCAATACTGCAGAAAGATTCAGAACTCAAGACCTACTTTATACTTAAACTTTGACGTTCTTAATGGACTTGAGACAGAAAATAACTGTGATTTTATGTAAAGATAATATTAGTACTTGCTTTCTGTGAGTAGACACACAAATGTCTGGATGAATGGGGCCTAATACAAAGAGCCTCAATTACATATCTTTGTAGTTCATCTATAATTTGAAATGTGTTCATGCCAGAAATGCCTTGCAGAAAGTGGCACTGCCAGTTTGTTGTTTTTTTGTTTTTTTTTGCCCATTGTTTCTGTATTTATTATTGTTAATGAATTTGTTGACTTTTAAATCAAATTTTAAAAGCAGACTGTTCACTGTTATTCTTCCATATAGTGTCTGTGATTGTCATATTGTGCAAAATGTCAGGTTTACTCTATTTGTGTTACACTCAAATGATTAAAGTTGATCACATTATATGTTTGTTGACATGATGACATTATATAACAAAAAGTGAAATTATTTTAAAACATTGATGGATGAATTAAGACTACTTAGCATTTTGAATGAAGTCGTTTATCCATTACACTGTAGCCAGTGCATTTTTTACTGCATGGATTAAAAAAAAAATAATGGATGAGTGTGTACAAAATAAGATGCAAATCTAAAAATTTGTCCTTTTTTGTACTTCTTGGCTTTATTTACAGTATCATGTTTTGTTAAAACCCACTGAAAGCATTATTTAGATAGAGGATTTTTATTGATGCGTGCATTTGTAAATCTTTTCTCAAAAAAAAAGAAAGAAAAACTGTACGTTACACACATTTACTGGCTGTTGAATTGCTTATGGAATGAGTTATTGTGCAAAGCAAAGGCAAATAATATTAGATTTCATTTAACGTTTTAATCTTCATTTGGTGGTTTGAGTATGATAAAGGTCTAAAACTACTGACCACCATGAAATTACATCTTTAATTTACAGGAAACCAAAATTTTATGTAGTAGGCTTTACTTAGCCTGTTTGCCTTTTTTTGGGCATATTTACATAATTTGAAAGTATCATCTGATATATGAAATCACCATTTGACATAATTTCTCCTTTAAAAATGATGAAACAATAATAAAGCATTATGGGTTTTTGGGTGTGACCTTTGACATATATCTGCTTGTCATACAGTTTATGGACAAAGAAATACATGCATAATGGATCTATTCCCATTGATACAACCTGAGTCATGTGATGTTTTTCAACAGCAGGTTTTAAACCACATGAGATCGGCTGAGATCGCTGGGATGGCATCATGCTATTTCTGCTTCCTGACACACAAAGAGGTGTTTTTTTTCTTTCTTTCTTCCTTTTTAACTCTTCAACCAGGTTCTGAGTGATATCACCATAATACTTGGAATACACTCAGAACGAGCAGTGCATTGAATTAAATTTAGGTTATATCTGTTCGATTCATCTGCAAGAGACTCTTTGAAACAATGAGAAGTAAAACAGAAAAGAGATGAAGCTCATTTATCAGACCACTATTTTTAGACAAGCAGAAGCCTGCAGTTAAAGACCCATTAAAGATTTAATCAATGGTTCTGCTTTCCACTGTCTCTACTAGTTTCATAGATTTAACACTGATGATTTCCTCTTACATATGAATGTCCGCGTTGGTGAATCGGTGTCATTGTGTCCAGCCATCAGACAGTATTCTTCTGTGATCAGCAGGGCTCTCAGTACCAGCTGCTCTACGTGTCTCTATAGATCACATGCCCCTCACGCTGCTTTTCTTCTTTTATTTATGTGAAGTTCTGTTTTCATTTGTCTTTTCTCTCTCTTCCTCTGCTCCTTTTTTAGGACTTAGTTTTCACTTTTCACATGTTTCCACGGTGGAACATTTAAGCTCCATTTGGTCAGAATTTTATAGAGTAATTCAATAAAACTGTGCTCTTTTCTGCCATCTGTTTCCATGACGATACCTTATTCAGGGCCAACAAGAGGCCATGAAGCCTCATCATCAGTAATATTAGCTATAATAATGATGATAATGGTGCTGTTCAAATGCCATGCCTATGATGATGATGATGATGATGATGATGATGATGATAATGCTGATGATTATGACTGCTTTGTGTTCATTCCCAAAACCATACAAACACACAAGCACACACATCTGCAAGTGCACACATTTGTCTCATTAATGCTGTTTAATGTCACCACCTCTAAATTTCTCCAAACTGCTTTTTCCCATCAGGACCGTCACGCTGCTTTGGCTTAGTTTGTTTTTTGCATCTTGTGTTAGAAAGAGTTGTAATGAGGCTGTTTGTTAAAAGCACTCCACAGACAAACTTGACTTGTCTGACCTCTGAAATTGCTGTAATTAAGTCTCTATAAAAGTGTCTTAATTAACCCTCGTGTTGTTCAGCCCCTCCAGTGTCCTTGCTTATTCATGGCGTATTTCGGTCCTCCTCTGTGGCATGGCCCTGTGACTTGCGCTTTAACACTTCACAAGATAAATGTTAAAGGCCCTGCCTCTTAACATCAATATTCTCTCTCACGTTTTCTTCCTTGTTTCTCTCTCTCTTTTTTTTTTTGCATCTTTATTCACTTTTAATTTGGGTTTTGATGCATCTAAGTGTAATTTAACCCATAAAGACCCAAACACACACCATTGCCCAAAAGCATCTATTGATAATAACTGGTGTAAAATACAGTTTGTCATCTTTTCATGGTCATCTGATATGACCCATTTGAACATTCAGAGGCTTCGTAGTGAACGTGGAAACACTGTCATCTTCTACAACATTGATTCACCAGCAAAACCCATGGAATTTGATCAATGACAGTAGATGGAAACACTTGTTTTTATGTTCAATCAGTGATAATTTTGCTGAAAAAGTCACTTTTTCCTTTTTTTTCTAATTTGATATAATAATCTTTGAATTTACTCTGAGCTTTTATGAACATCTACATCATTAATGAATTACATACAGGAAAATATATGATTTACACTGAACAAACTTAAAAGAAAGAGGATAATATTATAATAAATGGTGATAAATCATTTACAAAAGAAAAATCCATTTAAGAACCGCCACAAAAGTACCACTGGGTCTTTATGGGTTAAAAACAATTAACTTGTGTAACATTTTACATCATTTAGTTTTCATTTTTGAGAGTTAAACATATTTGGATTTTGTTGAGGATTGAAAAGGATTGGATTCAATCCCTACTGTGTTAACGTGCTGCATTTTATTGCTGTACATGTTTAAGTTGAGCTCATTTAACTACTTTGTATACTGTACGGGTAGTTTAATCATCATTAATGCATCATATCCTGTACAATCATAATTTGTTTACATCAGCTAAAAAAAATTTTCAGCTTTGTGTAAATACATTTTTAGTGGCAACCCAAGAGTGTCATAAAGAGCTGATTTATCTCAAGAGGGAGGAATTTAATTGTTGTGCTTGAGTTTATCGCAGGCATTAAAAATCAACACATTTGGAGAGACATAAAAATGTGTAATCTGAAAAGTAAGAAAAACTTTAAGAAAAATGTAACTCTTATTACTCACATTTTCCTCTAAGACGTATGAACTAGAGAGTTAAAAGACTGGACTGTGTTTCAGTATAAAAAGGTCGTGGTCTGAGTCCAGACTAACCCTGTTCCAGAGTGATGGGTTCATCAGGATGAGAAGAGAGGTGGATGAAGGGATTACCCATCATGCCTAGTGCCGACAGAACAAACTTGTGGGCACAGTGTTACAGTCTGGGGTTGATTCAGTTGGTCTAGTCTAGATTCAACATTATGTGTCTATAACCTGAAGTCAGCTGAACCTGAATATACTGAATGACCAGGTCTGACCTTTAATGGATGTTTTCCCCCTGATGGTACAGACACATTCCAAGATGACAATACCAGGATTCATCTGAATCAAATTGTGAAAGAGATGTTCAGGAGCATGAGACATCATTTTCACACATGGATTGGCCTCCACAGATGCCAGACCTGCAGTCCATAGAGAATCATTGGGATGTGGTGGTGAAGACTTCACACAGTAGTCCAACTCTGCATTTTTGCTTGGGGAGGGTAGGCAGTGTACGTATATTCAAGCGCTGTATTTATTGTCATTTGTGTCATTCTATACTTTGTTTTCCTATTCTTCCAATACCCATAACCCTTAACAACTTAGAACCCTTTTTGGGATGACTTCCAAATGATTTTTTCCCTCAACGTTCAAGGAATTTATCAACTTTTATTACAATATTATCCTCCATATTTTGCACTTTTCAGCAAACATCAGGTATTTTTCTAGATTTAATTTACTCATGTAGATGTTCACAGTAAATTCTAAGATTATTATATCAAAATAGAGAGAAAAAACATAGAAAAAGTGACTTTTCCTGCAAAGTACATTTATAACTGAACATAAAAAAGCTTCAGTCTCCATGAGTTTTATTGATAAATGCTATAGAATGTGACAGTGTTTCCATGTTCACTACAGACTGATGTCAGTGACAATTTGAGAACCTGTATCTTACCTAAAATAATTCACTGATAGGATTAGTGGTTCAAATGTTATTAAACATATTACATTTGTAGATGAATTGGATAGATGTGGACGTCTTTAGCTCAGATCACCATATTTCTCTTTACATGGGTAATTACTATTCATCAGTTTAGTTGTTTTTAGTAAGACGTGGGTGGACTGGTCATTATTTCAAAAAAAATATTTGATTACACAAAAAGAAAACGTTGACAAAATGCCCAGTACTTTGAAATAATCCCCATTGCGTAGACCACTAACGAAACTACCTGCATGCTGTTCGCCGGTCACGTGACCAGTCAGCTGGGTCTCAGCACTTCCGCCTGACCCGCTACTGTTTACAAATCAGCAGACACTCCGACACAGCAGAAATGAGGAGTCCCGCATGATCCTGACAGGTACCTAAAGCTCACATAAACCACATAACTGTCTGCTGACTGTACCAGGGCTCTATTACGCCTCTTCTTAGCCGGTGCGCGTGCGTTTGCGTGTGTCGGGGAACGCGTCCGAACTCTTTTTTTGTCGGAAGTAGCGCCAGGCCCGTCCGTGCTTCGGCTCGGCTCTAACTTGCTAACACTCAGGCGAATGTAACATTAGCATACCCACCTGCTGTCATTTTTAGACGTTTTCTGCAAATACTGGCAACTATGACATTCCAGTTTGCTTCTAACTAGCTAGCTCTGCTCTCTTTTTTTAGCATTGTTAGCCGATACAGGATTCAAGCTAGCTGACGTTTGGCGTCTTGCCCTGCCTGCATCGATAATCCCCAGAGTTATTTCGCACCAAAACAGGTTCTGCATTCATTTATACCTGATAATATTTGTATTAAATGTGCCCTTCCTGAATATTTGTGGAAATGTTCGTAAAAGCTCAAGAGGTTAGCCACAAATATGTGCATTAAGCCTCCCCTTCTGTGTGATTATGTGCGGTTTGGTTCAGAGCAGTGCAGAGGTTTAGCCACATCTCACTGCTCACCCTGCACGGTTTAATGCGGTTTTCACACACCTCTCCTGCCAAGATCCGACCCAGTTCAGCTATGTGTGCAGGGCAAGTTCGCTGAGACTGTTTCAGACTAGAGAACAACATATTTGATACTGAAAGGAAATCAAGGACAGTGTGCTAGGCTGTTAGAGCTGCAGAAAGGAGGAACAAACCTAAAGCAGTCTGTTTACTGTGAAGCTGACTCAGTGCACTGGTCCACTTTTACTGGATTCACCAACACTGAGGATCACAGAGAGGAACTGGTCTGCAGTCTGTCAGTGGTGAGGTCATGTGTGATGCTTGACCATCGCAGTCTCTTCCTGTAAACTGCTATTTATTTATTTATTTTTTATTTGAATACTTTATTAGGGGAAGTTGTGTGTTACAGTTGCGCCCTACAAGTAGAAGGAAAAGTGTAGTAGAAAAAAAAAGATCAATACAATAGATATATGTGTGAGTGTATAAAGCTCTAAATATATATACACCTAAATATGCATAGTAAAACACTATTAAAGTGTAATTTAGAAGTTTCATAATTCACTTGTCAGGTTTCCCAGCCTTTTTATCTTCTGATTTTTGTGGCCTCTCAGAGTGTTTTCATACTTTTTAAGGTTTAGGAATCAGTAAGGAGATCCTAGACTTGAAAATAAATCTTATGAGACAGAAAAAGACAACTTCTACTGTCATATAGAGTTGATCCTATCCAAACTGTCTTTATCTTGGAGTCTGTCTAAACACCCGCCTTTTGAAGTGCCACTCTGGTCTTGGTGTACAGTAAGACATCTGTCAGATTTCATGAGTAAAATGTCTCCTCATGTATTCTGTAATTGAATCAGTCAAGACCCAGCAAATTCATGGTATTTGCCAAGGTTACAGTCCCAGGCATGTTCTCAGCCTTTTGTGGAGCATGTGACTGGAGAGGCTCCGGGGTGAGAGCTGTGTGCTGAAGTACAGGCATGTGAGTTTGTTTAACTGGGGTGTTCCACTTTGACTAAACTGCAATTTGCCACTCTGACTTCGGTAGTCTGTTTGTCTAATTGCTGTTTTATGAATGCTGTGATCTTTTTCTTTTCTTTCGGGACATATTTTTACCTTTCTGTTAGTGGTGGATCTGACGTGTACGAATTGTAGACAGAATAGACTGATGTGTAAAGACATTTGTAGTATACTTGAAGTTAAGGTTTCTGAGAGAAAAATGAAGAGGCTCCAGATTAGTTATTTGGACTGAACTTTGTCGTTCAGTCAGATGTCTTTAAGCATAAATTTGGAGAGTCTTTCAGTCAAAAACATTTAACACAATTGACTAATCTGGGTTTATTTTCAGAATAGTTTAGCCTTTGTGCCAGTATGCCAGTAAGCTTTTAGTAAACTGCAGCTGTTCAGGAGCAGAATAGGACTGCCTTTAACAATTATTTTCACTGTGAATCGGTTGCTTTTTCTGGTTAATAAGAACTCTAAAGAACTGAAAAATTGTCCATCATAGATGACACCAGTCTCCAATTATTTGGAAATGATCTGCTTTAGAGATAAAGTATGATAAGTCTTTCATACTTTGATTAGATGAAATGGAGAACAAATGACTAAAGTACTGTTTGACTTGTGTTTAAAGATACATGTTAAAGTGTTTTTACATATATACACATATTTATGTATTTGTATATAATAGATATTTAAATCTTACACTAGAAGGAATCTGGAAAGGAAATGTATTTGTACATAATAGATATTTAAATCTTACACTAGAAGGAATCTGGAAAGTGAATGTTTTCTAATTTTCAGTGTTTCACAGTAGAACTTGTAGCTGAGGGACAAACATTCCTTTTGAGTATTACCTATTCTCTCTCATTAACTCATTGAATTTCACATTTTGACTCAACTGTCTTTTGAACTATAGCCACTTTTGACTTATTCTTTTATTTCTTTCTTTATTACCGACCCAAATTTGGTAAAGTTTTGCCACTACAAAGGGAGTTGATACATTTTCTCATGCAAGAGCCATTAAATGTTCCTTTTTGTGTGTGTTATTAGTTAAACGGTGATTAAAAGAACACTTAATTGTGTATTGGCTAATGGACTAATTACATAATCACTATTTGTCTTGAGCAAAGCATGGTTCAGTTCCCTGAAGAAGAGGTGTGGTATAGTAATAGTTAATTGCTTCATGTTAGAAGTTGCATTTGGAAATCCACATCATGCCATTGCTGTTTAGCTGTTGTGCAAATTAGGACTGTGTGATATCAGGAAAATCTGTAACATGATTTGTGATAAATCCACAACTGTTACGTGTTTTTATCTGTGTCTGTCTCTCCACAATCCAAAATAATTAGAAATGGCAGATTTTTTCATAACACATTTTCCCTTGCTCTTCTCTCTTTCATCACCTGTTGTACTTGCTGACCTTACAGTTTCCACCACATTGGCACCAAGCTGACCGCCAGAGGGGGCTTCTTCCGATTGGCCAAATATTCACATGCTGAGTGTGAAGGTATGCTCTATGGCAGGGGTCACCAGTCTTGGTCCTCAAGGTCTGGTATCCTGCATATTTCAGATGTATCCCTCTTCCAACACACCTGATTGACATGATAAGCCTATCATCAAGCTCTGCAGAAGCCTGATAACAACCGTAAGGTGTGCTGGAAGAGGGAAACATTGAAAACATGCAGGATACCAGTCCTTGAGGACCAGGATTGGTGACCCCTGCTCTATGGAAATAAAATGATTCTTGGTATTAATTATATTTCAGTTATTGCTGTCATAATTTTGAAATTTGATTAACTGTCATTCACATAATTAGGACTAATGATAATATTGTCTGTTTTGTTAATTTTACGCCACTGATATACTATAAGTCTAATAACAATGTAGGGCTCGGTGATAAAACACTAACAATATATATTAAGATATAACTTAAATTTTAGACATGCTCGATACAATTTTGATAGAATTCATTCGTCCATGTTTTGACAGACATAAGAACAGCCAATCACCGAACCAATCACTCTAGAGCCACATCAAGTTAGGTTGACGCACACAGCACAGGCAGAAGAGCAGCCGCAGCACACACACTAATGTTTGGGCTGCAGCAGCTGTTCCCTCAGAGGAAAATGTGACCGAGAACTCGGGCAACCAGGTTACTGAAAAGTAGGATGTGAACCGTTTCGGTACAGACGTTCAGTACAAAATGGAGGTGTACCGAATACAGGTAGCCTATGTGAAGAACAAACGCGCACCTTTCCTTAAGTTTCACTTTCAGTTTCATGCGAGTTATGGCAGTTAAGGAATGCACTCCCACAAATGTACCCCCGGTATTGTTTGGTGAAGATGATCTATTTTGTTTGTGTTCTCTTTTAAAACTTGAAAGCTTTTGCCTGCTGGTCAGACTTTTAGTTTAGTTTTAAATATATGTACCTGTTTTATTTATCTGAAACAGTTGTATAATGTTCTTCAGCTCATACTGATTTGATTTATGTTGTGATACATATCGATATCGTCTGATATGAAAAAAATTACCATATGATTTTTTTTTTCCATATCGCCCAGCCCTATAATAGTGTAATTATATGCATTTAAGTCTCATGAAGAAGAGTTATGAATTGCCATAGAATTTTGGAGCATATTGCATTAATTATATTTTGTAACTTTTATTATTAATAATTGAATATGTCGGGTATAACGTGACAAAAATATAGAAACGTTCTTAGTTCCCTTTGTATTTTTGTGATATTTCACTCTACAACCAACTCTAAATCAATCGAGCCCATTTGAAATGCAGAAACATCTGTATATTAGTGTAAATTATTGTTAGTGGTATATTAATAGTTAGTAGAGCTTGTTTAAGTCCATTAATTCATAGTAGTAAAAGAATGGGGTGCAACAAGATAATTTCAGGGAGGTCACAAGTCAAATGATGGAATATGATGTGAAATAATGATAAAATATTCTGTTTATTTTAGTCAACTATTCATATACAGGTGAATGGAGATGATTTTATCAATATATCAACAACTGTACCCATAATCTTTAGCTCAAATAATTGCAATATGGTGATTATATAATAACTGACGGATCTAGTTTTAGGTAGTGTTTTGTGTTGTCATGCACATTCATAAATATTGAATGGGAAATGTAATTGCAATATCAACATGTGCAGTTGTATCATAACATAATGTAAAATCAAGGTCCAGATTTAGGATGATTTAAGGCTTGTCGGTCTGGATTGATGAAAAAATATTGAACGCCTCTATATTTTAGTTGAAGATGACCTCAGTAGCTTATTTAGGATTTTTTTGGTACTTCAGCTTCGCATTTTTGTGACAGTGAGGCAATGTTCAATGCATTTATGAAATTATACAACTATATTATACAATTAAAGGAAGTAGGATCAATTTTGGGTGTATGTTAAGATGTGTAGGCTTACATAGAAACTAACAATGTCCAAATGCAAATTGAGTTTGTGATGCTGAGTTTGAAAAAAAAATGGCACCAAGGTTTGGTGGTAGGAATTTTTTTTTTTTTTTTTTTTTTAAGTTTTTATTCAGTGTATAGGCAAGACAGGGTAAGAATGGTTTTATGCCTATATTTGACTCCAGACTGACAGTTTAGGTCAATCTAATAGTGGAAATGGGAAAAAATAAATACAATCTTTGATGTATGGTGACATTTCAGGGTGTAGAGACACTGGGCAAGGAGAGGTACTGTATTTTTTTTTTATGCTAATTTTCTTCCTCAGGTCAAGAACTTCAGCAGTGCTTGTCATATTGAACAACTTTGGTTCTCTCTAAATATAGACAAGCATATTTCAGCTGGTGGCCCTCATTAGGGTTATTAGGAAATACATGAAGAGCTGCATTTAAATAAAATGTGAAAAACATGGGGAAAAAAAATACAAGGAAACCATGCAGCATTAACAAAACTGATTTATCGGTCAGCAGTGATGCAAAAGTCAAATATTCTCTAAAAATTTAAGAATGTACTTTTTTATTTTACAGAAAACTAGAAGCAGGAAAAAGTTGAATGTTTACGTTCAGTCAAATTTGCAGTTCTGTGTGCATGTAGGGAAGTGAAAGGCAGGGAAGTTGCAGGAAACAAGGCTCGCTGACTCTCAGCGTTCTTTACACAATCCAGACATCTACAATAGTCGCTTGAACAGTTGCCTGAGGCGATCATTTTGAAATGGAAAAAGTAATTGGTCAAAAAGGCATAATGTTGGCAACAATCTAATGGAACAGCTACAGTTTGGATTTAGCTTCCTGATGTAAATCCCAGGAACAGATCTTCTACCTCAGAACAGATGGACGCGGTGTTATTTGTCTGCTGATTTATTTATGCATTTCATTATGTATTGATTTGATTATTTCATGAAAGATTCGTGTTTTGAATAATTGAGGTGTCTCCAGGTGCTGAGGATTAAATTATGCAGAAGCTAATTTGCGTTGATTATTGTGTAGTAAAGTTAGGATGTCGTTTTCACTCTGGGATGCAGTAATGAAGGAAGCAGAGGGCCAAGAGAAGACTCGCTTCAGGGCAAGATTGTGCTAACACAGTGAGGCCTTGAGTCTTTTACTCACAGAGGCGTCCACACATACACACACACATACACCAAAGACATGCTTCCTCAAAGCACAAGTAGCAATGAGAAATCTGTGAAAGCTTTTGCAAAAGTTGAGAATGACTTTTTATTTTAGGAAAGAGTCGACGAAGCACTGGATGTGTTCGCAGGCCTGTGGGGAATATCTTTTGACACTTTGTTGATTATGAATGAATATTCTGTCAGAAGTTAGTTGTGTTACATTTAATTGCTCAAGAGATCTGTATAAAATTTTCACGGTGACCTTTTAAAGTAAGACAACAGGCTATTAATGGCAATACTTACTCCCATCATTCCTCTCTGCTTCCTATAGTTGTGGATTAGTTCCGATTATTTAATGGGATAATGTCCTTTTTATGAGAGAAGGGAGAAAAATTCCTCTGACTTAAGGAGAGCATTAGTCTTCGAGGAGAACAGATGTTTCCTAAGAAAACAGGCACATACATTATGCATATAAAATTATTTCTATTTTAATGGCATACGCAGCTGATTTATCGAGCGGTATTCCATTCACACGGTTAATAGGTTTAAGAGATGCCTTTGTTATGTTATTTCCACAATTAATAAAGCGAAAGGCAACATAATACTCGGTGGAAACGTGCTTTTCTTTAGGCTTGTGTATTAGGCTAACCATATTCATAAACATGGAATAATCTCAAGCCGGATAAAGAATGGAGGCAGAATTGGTTAACCTAGATTGTGACAGAAAAACTTTTCCCAGAACTGTTTGGCAGAAAGTGGAGAGTTCAGTGTTTATCAAGCGAAAACTTCACAATGTATTTGCTGGAGTTTTACAGTATATTTAATTATTTAAGGAAGGTTTTTGTTGATTGGTTTTTGTGGTCAGCTAAAGGAGTGTGTCACTGGGATTAATGACTTATTTATTTGAGAAAAATAAGTATTTTGTAATCAGCAGAAAGAACAAAAAAGGCAAGCATTTTCTAGTGTCAGCATCCAAAATAATTTGTCCCCCTTTTTTTTTTTCTCCCTGTTAATGAGTGAAAGTGAAATGTCTGAGTTTTTGGACTGTTGATCATAGACTGTAAATTAATTTGACTGTTACCTGATCTCACTCAGGGGTTACTGGAAGGCCATTTTGAGTCCAGAAGTTTGCATTTTGACTGTCTCCATATTGACTTTTTAGAAGTAGAGGTAACCATATTCAGATGAAATGGTTTAGCAGCTGCAGTGAAAAGCAATATTTGATAGTTATACATGACCTAATGTTCTAATTATTATTTTTTTTATACTTTATTTTTATCTTTAAATTTTACAATAGATGGAATAAACAAAAAAAACAACCAAAAGACAGACCACAACAATTAAAGCATCTAGGTTCAATCTTTAGACATATAACATACAGACAGGTTCAAGACATTAAGCAAAAAAAGGCAAAATAAGCAGTATAAGATTGATTATACTTGACCTAATGTTAAATGCTAACTTAATGACATAGAAAACCTCTCAACAGCAAACTCATTAGATGACTGTAAAAAGAAGATCTGAAAGTCAGAGCTGTCGTACGCACCTGATAATCAAAACCAGCTATCTGCCTGATAATCGCTCAATAATGAAGCCAGTACGTAACAGATGGACCACCTGAAGCACTTCTTAGAGGTTCTAAATAATACTAATGTGACTAGAATGACTCCAGTCAGTGGGCCCTGGCAAGTTGTATGAACCTTAACTGAGATTTAGCCAATCTTGGAAACATCTTAATGTTGTAATACAGGCAATGGCCATTTTAGGTTTTTTGAAACAACTCTGACTCCCATAGATGTACATTGAACTTATTACTAAAAATACCAAGTAAATCATTTTGTTTCCAGGACTTATTCAGGTCTCATCTTTTTTATTCTATTAATTTTATCACTTTAATTGATGGATCTTTATAACAGCTAACTCACCTGCCTAGTTTTGAGTTTTGGTTTACTTTTTTTTTTGTCCCCTGACAGACAGCTTCACTGTAGTTGTGGATAACAGTCTCAGCTAACAAGATTGTAAAATGACATTGTTGCACAATACTTGATGGAGTTTACTGTTTTAGGGAGTCAATAAACCAGCCCTTAGTGTTGTTTCAACTCTGACCCCATGGCCTCCAGTAGTTTTGTCCATTTTGTCCAAATACAGTCACTTCTGGCTCCAAAAAGTCACTGTGGTGATGGCTAAATCGCAAACCACTGGCTTAAAAATGGCAGTTCAGAAACCAGTAGGTGATGTTATGGTTCCTAAATCCACTATACCATCTAAGGACCTGGGCCTTTTTAGAGCCAACATCTAGTGGCTTTCAGTGGTATTACACTTTTGCGCTCCTTCAACTTTCACTCCACTTTAGAGCTGCACTCTTTACTTCTTGCTCTACAATCTGTAGACAACATGTTCAGCTCTTAAAAGTCATAGGCAGATTAATGATAACATCTCTGTAAATTGTATACATGCCCTTTATTCTCCAGAAATGCTGCTTTGCACCCTTGCATGACTTTTCAGAATTGTTTTTTTTTTCTATTTGCCTCCATTCTGTTGCATGCAGGAAGTGATCAGAGTTTAGACACTTATTACTGCAAACAGAAACCTAGTCACATCACACTTCCCCTGCAGAGATGATCATCTCATTACATTGTGAAGCACCATGTGAGCATACATATATTTGCATTATGAGGAACAAATTTTCTTGAAACTGTAATGGTTCCATAATAACTTCAGAAACACAATTAATACAGGCTGCGTTTTATGCACAGGCCAGTCTGTTGATGTCAAAATATTTAATTAATGCAATAATTTGCCAGCTTTAATGACCTAATTAGCATAACTGGTTATGTTTAATATATCACAGTGAGCATGGCAAGGCATCAGGCAGCAAGTGCTTCTGGTTAATCTAAGCCATTCTTCACTAGCTGTAATCAGTGTTAGAGTTTTATTTCTTGCAATAAAATTGTGTCAAAAGCAAAAGAAGAAACTGTAATTCCTGTTTGTGATCATAACAGTGAGAGCAGAATGAGAAGTTACTGGTACACTGCTCTGATATTCATACATATTTATTCCTCATCATTATTAATCTAGTTGTCTTTGTTCTTTGCTGTATTTCCATTAGCTGTACACATGTTGTTTATAAAAGTGATTCTGCTCGAGTCATTTAAGAGCCAATTATTTCCCCTTGTGTTGAAAGTGTTAAGTTTGATTTGTGCTTGTTCTTTTTCCTGCAGAAACATCCCTTTCTTCTGAGTCTTGGCTGAGGAGAATCACAAGGCTGTGACAGTAAGTAGACAGAGGAACCAGTTCAAGGCTGATTATTGTTGTAAATTTTGCAGCTCAGTGGTTTACTGATTGCAGTAGATAGAGTTTTTGCCCGAGTCCTTCTGCTGAGTGGTCAGAGTTCACAAACGTCTGTCAGTATGGGCTCTAATCGAAGGTCTGTCTTATCAGGATTTGTGAGGTGGTTTAAAAGAAAGGTATCAGGAGATGCAGCTTTTGTTATACAACAACATGAGTAGGCCTGACTTCCAAGTAATGATCTGGCCAAAAAATCATATGATCTTTTGATGCCGAATCATTATCTGAAAACTCACAATCTCGCTAAAAAATACAGGCAAGTTACAACCAAACTACATTTTCATGTAGTTTTCTCTGGTTTCTGGAGCTGTAAGCTGTGTGTGATGGCTTTTATATAGATTATTATCTGACTAGAAACTCATTTTGGACTGAAATTATTATAATATTTTGACAATATTTAGATTAAATAATCAAACACACTCATTTGTTTCCATTAATTACTAAGATAGTGGTGGCCCATTTTGCCCTGTTTTCTAATCAGTCAATAATCTTTTCACACTAGCACAAGTCTAAAACATGTGTTTAAACTAGAATCACTGCACATCCGAGTTCAGAAGCCGAGCCTGCAGCTGATAGAACCACAGAAATTCTTCATTATTTCATCACCAGTGGACCCTGTTACACAAACTCTGCAGGTTAATTCAAACTAAACTCAAACACTTAACCACAGACAGATGCTAAAATATCACTATAGACAGACTGCAATAAACCCGCGAGCCTAGCAACTTGTGGTAGAGACAATAATGCTACAGCCTCTGTCTCTGTAATTAAACTAGTAAACAGGCCATGCAAAACAAAGGTTAGCTGAGGAGGAAGATTTTAATAGTGCAGTTATTTTTTTTGTAACACTATTAGGAGTGCAACGGTACAGGTAGCCCATGGTTCAGTCCGTACCCCGGTTTTTGGGCCACGGTTTCAGTATGTTTTGTGTATAAAGATTTTTTTTTTTTTTCTCTCAAAATTATATTTTTATTTTGCTTGTCAGCAAAACCTGAATTTCACAGTAGAAACTAATTATATCACTGTACTGAATAAAGTAACACTTTCTGTACGGAACAATAGAACCCTTTCTTATTCCTCGACTACTTGTATACAGTCGTATAAAACAGGCACATGCACAAATAAGGCCCAAAGGGAGCTTTTTTTTAAAATGAATAAATCCCTGTTCTGCATAGGGATGTAAAAGAAAACAATAGTATAAAAACACCACTGTTATATACCATATGCATTTCCTTGTAATAGCATGTCACGGTATTGTACGCGTGTCAGAGTCCTGTATCGGGTTGGATGGGCCGGGGGGGGGGGGATTTTCACAGGCACGGGCAGAATTAAATGAAATGCGGATGGGTAGCGGGCAAGGAAGTGACAAAGTAAAAGAAGATTCAAGGGTGAAAATAATTGTCAGGACATTTAATGATGGTGAACATCTATTTTCACCGTGGTTGATCCACAGCCGGTTTGTTTTATTGTGACGTGAGCTTCACCTCTGTTTACTTCCGGCCACAGAAAGCATTGAACAGCACATACTAGAGATTTATTGATGGCGTACATTTTAGCGAAAAGTAAAGCCCTTAAACATGAGTCACTGTGTAGACAATGTATTTAGTTATGGGTCAAGTTGCAGGTCTAAAATACGTGGATACGGGTTTACAGGCAGACATTTTTGTCTCTGTCTGCTGTCTCTCACTGAGGGGCGGGGCTTCTCTGCGCTGCATGCTCACATGCATGTCCAGAGACAGAGAGAGAGCGATGGAGAGAATCAATTGCAAAACCGAAAACCTTCGGTTCTTAAGGGCGAACCAAACGGTACATGGTTTTCCCAAGTACCGTTGCATCCCGACTATCTATACTCCTTCTGAAAAGTAGATCATGTGACAAATTAAGATTGATCACAATCTAAGACATTGAAATCACACAGCTCTAGTACTGAACTTCAATTTTGTGGCATTGACAGGTTTACAAGTATTAATAGTATTGTTATTTAAAACAAAATTTCAATCCCTAAGGAGTAAATCTCATCAACATTAGAGGACTGTATAGATTTTTATTTACTGACACTATGTAACAGACAACTTCAAGCCATGTGACAAGCTTCTTAAATATTGTAAAACTACCTTAAACTGGAAAATTTCAGTACACTGAAACATAAAAATAAAGTTCATTGGGTTTATATTTTTGTGTTGTTGAGACTTAAATAGTAATTGTTAGTGTAATTTTGTTTTCATTAAAAAATATTGCTTTGCAACTGGTATCTCTACCTGTACTGAAAATGTTTTAGGGAGTCCTGCTGGTTGTGTTATGTAACTAAATGCTTTTTTTTCTTTGGCTTGTCTGACTTGTTGCAGGTCCGGTTGGGTTGCGGTCATGCAGCACCCCAATTTCGAGACCCGCCACCCGCTCCAGACAGACGAGCAGCAGGAGACAGGCTTTGACCCTCTCCACAATTTTAACAAGAACCGCAGCAGTACGTCAGCCTCCCTCCCACAAATCCTGCCTGTTGTTTCTGTACTTCTACCATAACATACCAGTGGTTCTGCTCTCCTTTGACTTGACCTGCCGATACATTGAACCAGACTCGACATATTATTTCTGACCTGTGAATGGGTCATAGATTAGAGACACAGTTGTGATTATTTGAATTACAAGATACAAGTTCTAGAAATATAATGAATAAGAAATTTGGAAGTGAATGCGAGGTGTGAGTCATACACATAGCTGGCGGCGCCCCTAGGCCGAGAATGTTTTTGTGTTTTTCTGTTTATTTGTGTGCGTGTCAGTGAGAGAAAATGTCGGAGGTTGGCATGTTGTGGAACTGATGAATATTCATGCTGAGTGTCTCTGTGGAATGATCCACTCCTGTAACTAATGTTGATAGACAGCTCTCCGACTTGAATTCATGTTCACCTGCAGGCCAAATTAGACTTATTACAGCCAATAAAGACACAAAGAAGTATGGTTCTTTGCATTGTGCTGTCAGTCTGCCTACTCTGGCCTGTCTGCATTCCTGCATACACTTAAAAACAGGTGTCTAAAATAACAATAAAGTCAAGCCGTAAGCCAACATGTTCCTCATAATCATCTAAAGGGTTTCATTTATATCTGTTCAAAAGCTTTTGAATCATACTGATTTCCTCTTTTATTCCTTCATTCGGTTGCTCATATCTCCCCCTTGTGGCTCAGCCTGTAATTCTGACTTTGTGTTTTAACAGGAGGCTCTCTTGACAGCAGCACTTACTCACAGTCTCAGTCAACCTTCCTCTCATACAGGTGAGTGTTTCCAGTAGTTCTGTGTGTGAGTGCACCATAAACTCCTGGCCCAAGTTGCTGCTTCAGCCACTCGGTTTAGTGCCGTCTGACACATTAGATGGAATACTGCGCCCAATTTGGGTTGAGATGCTCATAAATCTCCCTGTCTTCTACCTCCTCTCCCCCACACAGGAAAGAATGGGACGACTTGTTCCTCAACAGTAATTACCTGGCCAGGATCCGGCAGGCAGGCATCAACGGCCGACTGAGGAGCAGCCGCTTTCGGAGTGTGTGCTGGAAGGTAACTGCCAAATGGATTAAGCAATTCTATCCAGTTTGATTAAAGTGGCTTTGGCAATTTCCTCAAACTCATACGCTGTAGCTCTGGCAGGTTGGCAGCTTTGCCTTTTCATGAAGGTGAAGGCAGTCTGGAGCTAAAGTACTTTTAAAAATGTAAATTCTCTGTATTTTTGTCACATCTAAAAGAGGAGTTCTTGTTGAACCTGCACTAACTTGTGCCCTGGGTGTCTGCAGTTGTACCTGGAGGTTCTTCCAGAGGACAAGGGTCAGTGGATCAACAAGACAAAGGAGCTCCGAGCCCAGTATGAGAAGATCAAAGAGACGGTGAGAGGGCCTCTATGCAGCCACATCTGGTCATATGATTACTAGCACGGGTTCTAGATCCTGGACTTCACCATTGTCAATACAGAGGGTGAGATGTGAAAAGGGGGGGGTGTTTTTAAAATCCACATCCCGACCCTGAGGGGCAACATCCCAGTCCTCCAGCACGGATATTTGTTGTGTATTTACACACACTGTACCACATTTGTTCAGCAGTCACTGCCAAAGTGTTCAGGTGATTCTGGGCATAGCAATGTGATTGTAAGGCTATTGTATTCCAAAATTACTAATATATCCCAAAATATTGGTTTTATCAACTTATCGTTTTTGCTAGTCTCTTCCGTGACCAAAAATACATTAGTATGCCAAACTGCAGCAGTCAGCTCTTTCCAGATTTTGTGTAATGCCTGAGACACACACACACACACACACACACACACAGAGTCCACTTCCCTTTTCTAAAATAAGATGGTGGATCAAGGAAAATGAGCACTCATAGCTATGGCTTTTAAGAAAACTGTTCTTTCAACTATTACACACATTCAATTGAAAACAAAAGTCATTACCATATTTATTCTGTTGTGATATGGGGAAACTTGCTGACATTGTTGCATTTTGTTGACACAGCACATCACTAACCCTCGCAAAGCTGCAGGCCAGCAGGACCTGGTGGTCAACAACCCGCTGTCCCAGGACGAAGGGGTCAGTATTTGTGGGCATGAGAGAAAGAATTTGTTTGCTTTTACATTTACATACAGTTGTGCTCATAAGTTTACATACCCTAGCAGAATTTGTGATTCTTAGGCCATTTTTCAGAGAATATGAATGATAATACAAAAACTTTTCTTTCACTCATGGCTAGTGGTTTGGTGAAGCCATT
>JAPQRP010000003.1:11386809-11405887 GCA_037367295.1 Apogon hyalosoma
TTTTTTTCTGCTGTAGCCAATGACAGGTCGACTTGGCCTTATGTTTTGGGTCATTGTCATGTTGGAACATCCAAGACAGTCCATGTGAATTCAGTCAGGGTATGTAAACTTATGAGCACAACTGTATCAATATGACCTGTGGTTCAGTTCACTTTGCAGACAAAAAACTGCTCAGAATGTCTTCCAAAAGCACATCCCATTGTATTTATACAGTGCTCTTTTTCTGCAGTAAAGAAGTTGAATCCGTTTACTGGAGTCTTCCAAATGTCTGTACTTCCTCCTGAGTAAACAGTGTGTGCACTTTGCCAGCTCTACTTTAATTAAATAAACGTTGTGTGTTATATTGAGAGAACATATATTGGAACATCCAAGACTGTCCCATGTGCATTCAGTCAGGGTATGTAAACTTATAAGCACACTGTAAATACTGTAAGCATGATAAATATGGGAGTTGATAAGATTTTATTGATTTCTGCAACTTTTTTTGAATCTTTGTTGTTTCCTGAACTGCTTCTTAGGAAAATGTGTAAAAATTGGAAAAAAAAAATAAATACATGGCTACCCTGCCTATTACAGCTTACTGAGTAAAATTAATTATGTTAGTGCTGCGGACATTTTTTTTTTCCTAAGTGAAATCTGCAACTTTCCAATAATGTAGATGCATGAGCTCAACATCCTTGTTCAGTCACAAGTGGCACTGATAAAAGGAAATGATGAGCTCAGAGGCTTGTGTTTCCAGTGGGTCGAACAGTTTGGAACCAGTTCAGAAAATTTCAGTGACTGATTATTGTTTCCTTAGATTAATTTGCTTTGATTACATCCTTTACATGTTTTTTTCATTGCAGCAGTGCAGTCCCTCTTTGATTGCTCCACTTCTCTGGAGCTCTGATTAATTTTTGTCATCTTGTCCCCTGTATGTCCAGAGTCTGTGGAACAAGTTCTTCCAGGATAAAGAGCTGAAGGGGATGATCAAACAGGATGTACTGAGAACGTGGGTATCACTATCGTATTGTATGCACAACAACCTAGAAGCCATCTGCTGTCGGCATTAAATATCCACTGTATCTTTCTTCCCAGGTTCCCAGAGATTCGTTACTTTCAGGATGAGGATGTCAGGACCAAGCTGACGGACATCCTCTTCTGTTACGCCAGAGAAAATGAACAGTTATTGTATAAGCAGGTACTGTTGACATATAGTCCTACTTTGCTGAGCCTAAAGCTGAAAGTCAGGACTTTTCATTTTTCTTAAGGTCCCTGAAAGCATTCTCTTTTGTGTCTGGGTGTGTTTTGTGACAGGCTCATTGTGTTAGTAGTTGTATATGTGTGTTTGTATGAGGGACATTTTCTGTGGCTCAGACAAAAGAACAAAAAGCCTTTGTAACCTAATCATTATCAGAGTCTGTAACAGGTGCCAGGAAAAGAATAGATGGCGAGTGCAGCATCTTTTTTGCAAACTCGAAGTGACACATGGCTGTACAGTGGCTAACAATATCTAAATTAAACCTGTCATCACGGATTAGAAAGCTCGTGCATCACCATTAAAGAAAGTCTGACCACAGAGGAGCTGTGCATTTTCTTTCCAATGCTCCCTAACATGTGGAACCTGCTACACCTTTATGACTTCTTCTCTGTCTGCAGGGGATGCATGAGTTGCTGGCTCCCATAGTGTTTGTCTTACACTGTGACCATCAAGCCTTCCAGCATGCCAGTGAGACAGCCAGTCCCAGGTCAGTTCACCTCTGTCCTAAAACTTAAACCTTGACCTGAATTATACCTTCAGACCTGCTCTCACTCAACCCTATTGTGCCATACTGCAAAGGTAAAATATATTTAGTTTTATTTTTTTGGGATGGATTCACTAAATAGTTTTTTTTTTTTTGTTTTTTTTTTTACAGTGACGAGATGAAGTGTTTGCTGAACCCACTGTACCTTGAACATGATGCTTAGTGAGTACATTTAGAAATGGATGATTCTAGCAGTAATATCATTTTCATTTGGATTGTGGAAACTAAAAATTTTTATTACAGTGTACTTAGAAATAACTGAAATTAAGACTAGGCCATTAATAATGAATAAAAACTCATGTGGATATATGCCATGTAATATTCAGACAATGATACATATTATACACACGGCACAAACAATTTTTATGAGACAGAAGTAGACCTTAAACCATAATAATGCAGATTCTTTTGAAAATTAGCTTTTTTTTCTCTGTTGAGGCCTCTTGGCCACATGTAAATAGATTTCTATGCTTGCCAGTGTGGAGATTTTTAAAAATTCTAGTTTGAGATTAGAAAATGATGGCGTCACACCCTGATTTGTGCAAGCCTATTAGTTTTTTGTGTAATGAACATACACCTGAGCTGTTAAATACAGGTCATACAGGTGTACTAGTCAGTTTGTAACCTCCAGTAGATTGTCAGGACAAACACATTTGGGGAATGAACATGTGTTTAAATCTATATAATAACAGAATATGCTTTGACAACCCAAACAACACAGGTAACAACTCATCATTGCTACTCAGCTTCATAACAAACTAAAGCCTGTGCTTCTGCTCTGTCCAATAATATCTATGGTGTCCATAGTTTAAAGTTCATCATTTTTGCCTTGTAGTGTGAACAGAATTGTTTGATAAAACAAAGATTATGTGGATAGATTTAAAAATACAACTGATACAGAAAATAGACAGAAAAATATCTAAATTGGTGTCAAGAGGGTGTCTTAAGTGTAAGTGCCTTGTTTTGGCTGGTCAGTGAAAGAAGCAATATCGTATAATATGAAATGATTTCCACTGTCACATGATTATTGTTGTATTGCACAGTCCCAAATGGAAATGATTTTTTATTTGTCTGCAGTGCCATGTTCTCCCAGCTGATGGAAACAGCAGAGCCGTGGTTCTCCAGCTTTGAGAGGGAAATACGCAGGGTCAGTTTAAGCTCATGATTATATTAAAAAAAAAAAAAACTGCTTTTGTATGAGACTGTGATTTAATTAAATTAATTGTCCTTTGAAACACAGTATCAGCTGATTGTAATTTGACCATAGCAGTACAGACAGGGTTAAACTGCCTGACAAAATACTATAGGTGTCATTTCTAGCTTGAAATCAAAAGATTCAGAGTAAAAACCTTCCACATCTTGATTTCTCCTTTTGAAAAAAGAATCAGTTTATCTGTAAATGTTTTTCATCTGAAAGCAGATTCTGCAAATTGCTGTCATATAATGATATGCTAATGGTATAATCATACACCTCTCTAGGGTAAGGAAGAAATGTTGACCAGCATCCCATTTGCCCGGCCCCAGGACTCAGGGCCATCTGTTGCCATAGTGACCAAAGTCAACCGCATCCAGGACCAGCTGGTGAAGAAGCATGATGTGGAATTGCACATGCATCTTAACCGCCTGGAAATCGCCCCACAAATCTATGGCATGTTAGTATCTACCCTCTCAGTCTGTCCCTTTTCTTTTCTTAACCCTCTATACTGTGGAAATCCATTTACTTCTTGTTGTGTGGCCCACAGACGGTGGGTCCGCCTGCTGTTTGGTCGTGAGTTTCCCCTTCAGGACCTGCTGGTGGTGTGGGATGCCTTGTTTGCTGACAGTATCACTCTTGACCTGGTGGACTACATCTTTGTGGCCATGCTGCTCTACATTCGAGATGCTCGTACGCTTCATTTACTACTGACGGCTGATATTGTCATTTCTTATCTTTGTAGTGTGTAATTTCAGGATGCATGTAACCGGAAGAACATGATTTACTCAACCACGTTTAATCAAATGGAGTCATATTTCTTTAAATAGAACACTGTGGGTTGTTACTGTCATTAATACAAGCTGGATGGAGATTTAAGCTGTAATGTTGGCTAACATCCCTTCTGCTCAAGTTTCTTTTAGTGATATACTTAATGCCTGCTGGAGTAAAGCAGATGCCAACAAGCGGATTCCACATAAATGCAGCAACATAATCAATTTGTACTTTCAGCCACGTCGTACCACATAGTTTAGAAAGTGAAGTTCTAAAATGCAAATATTGACCACAGATGAGGACAGTATTGTTAACTTTTATTTATATCGAAGGGATCATTAACAAGTTAAACTCATTTGCAGTGATGTTGAGTCAAATCTAAAACATAGTGAACAAAAGCCATAAGAAAGGCAGTACTATAAAGTAGGAACATTAACATACTGTATTATTATAATATACAATAACAAATAAATTTGCCATCACTATAATAATACTACATTTGTTCATCTTTGTCTTTCAGTCATTGCAAGTAACTTCCAGACCTGTCTGGGCCTGCTCATGCACTACCCTCCAATAGGAGACATCAACTCTCTGCTGCAAAAGTCTCTTTTTCTCAGAGATCCCAAAGTAAGAATATATCACATGCATCGCGAAGGTTTGACACATTTTAGAGGTTTACTTTTAACTCACCCCATGCAGAGAAATACGGTCTACAAGTGTTACAGCTTTAATTTTGCCTGTCCTACTTTTTTTTTTGCCTACAATGGCCCTACAGTCCTGTCATAAGACGGAAGGTTGTTACACTTTGATTTGATTTTGGTTACACAGTCACGTAATAGTCGTATTAAAGTTTCATTTCCCATGAAGTTGTGGTGGTTTTAGGACTTTTGGTATGACTGGTCACAAGTTATAATGCAGACAAGATAAAAGCAGCAAAAGAACATTTTTCAGGAGCTTGTATTCTACCTAAATATCTCTACTTTTTTGTAGTGCTTACAACAGAGTAGATAACCTTGGAAATGGAGTGACCCTGTTCTTAGTAGAGACAAGATAAGATTTGCAGAAGTGAAATGTATTTACTCACACGAAACACTGAACTGAATTCCTCAATAAGCTACACGTAAACATCTTGCCGCCTGAAATGCATTGATTCAGAAGTGATTAAAACTGATAGACAGTTACCATTATTTGATGATCAATGCTACAAAATTCATTATTCCAATGCACTTAAATATATGTAGAACATGAGTAATCTATTAGTCTTAATCCAGAGGCCAGACACATGCATCCCAACTAAGCATTTCAGTCGAAATGTCTCGCAGTGTAAATTGTGAAAACTTTTATGACAACCATGGGTTCCAGTGTTAGTGTTTTTTTCCCAGATGCACTCTTAAACGTGCAACTGGGGCAAAAAACTGGGATGAGCATTTTTATTACCCCCCAAGGCAAAGCAAGGGGTATTGTTTTTGGTTTGTTTGTTAACATTCTACTAGTAAACCTATGGGTTGAATTCATACCAAACTAGGTTTATAGATTGCCAGTGACCCAGAATAGATCTGAATACATTTTGGGAACAGTAGGTCAAAGTTCAAATTTCTATGATCTTTTAAAAATCTCCCTGTTTACTTATAATGGGCAAAATACGTGCGAGGGGCGGGGTTTGTTGTGCTTGGCACCACTTTTTACTTTCTGAAGTCGAATAATGGACCCAATTTAAGTAGATCAATCATGATATTGTTAACACATGCCCTTTCTGCTCTGCTCAAATCAAGGCTAAATGCACAGATAGTCAAGTTGATGTTGTTTCATGCCACCTAAGGAGTAGAGCAGTAGAGTTACATCTGATACAGTCATATACTTACATATTTAACCCCTCTACCTGTCTGAAAACACCTGTCATGAGCTCCATTTTGTACAGCTTATAATCATGAGGATGTGCAGAAGGCTTGCTTTTTTTTCCAAGACTGCCTTGAGTTATAATATGCTAAAAGGTAATTATGGAATTTTTGCCCAAAAAACACACACAATCCTACATAGTTCACATTCATCGTTTTACCCTCATTCTGTATTCGTGGCAGCACTGCTTCTTCTCTGACCTGAGCTAACACCTCCCTGTCCCAGAACAAACAAATCTTATGCTTTCTGTAATTCTCACTGACCCATGCACTAAAAGCACAGCTCACCACACTCCTGTCCACTACTTTCCCTGGATGGCAGATCAGTGAAGTTCAATCTAAAACGACAGTGTAACCCCCAGGTGATCAGCCATGTCACACCACGTCCGCATCACCGTTACACCCAAAGGGGGGGAATGTGTCATAAAGAGGCTTGTTGGTCATAATGACTGACTCAGGAACATCCAGGCATACACACAGAGGCACACACACACTTAAAGCTGACATGTTTTACACTGTCCTTTGTCTTGTGCGTCACTGAGCATCTGCAGCGTGTAATGATTTTTCTTTTTTTTCTTCAAGAATAATCCTCGACCTGTCAACTACCAATTCCAGCAGAACCTAGACTACTACAAAACCAGGGGAGCTGACCTGATGAACAAGACACGGTAAAATACACACAATACACTGCAAAAATCTAAATCTTACCAAGTGTATTTTTCTCATTTCTAGTTCAAATATCTCATCACATTTAAAATAAGACATAATCACCTAAAGAGTAACTTTTCAGTGAGATATAAGAACATATTTTTATACAATATATCTTGAAAATCTTATTTCAAGAAATCTTACCAAGATCATTTTCACTTCTTCCATTGGTGAATTTTTTTCTTAATTCAAGATTTTCTGCTTAATTCAACACTTCAACACTTGGTAAGATTTTGATTTTTGCAGTGTAGCAAAGATCCAGTTTTTGTGTCATTCAAAAAGTTATCCAAAGTATTGCCCTAAATTTGTCTTCTACCACATATTAAAAGCCCTACAACAATGCTTCAGTAACACAACTCAGGAAGACAGCGTTATTATTGTTGAATAAAGCGTAATAAAAAAACTATGCACAAGGCATCTCGAGAAAAATGGATCACTTATTGTTTTTTTTTTGTTTTTTTTTTTAATGTTTTTCAAGAAGATGGCAGAGTAGAAATAGAAGATTTATGGTATCATCCATCGTAAAGAAGATATCCATCTCAGGTGTTTCCTATAAAAAATGACTCCTCCATTCACTGCTATAAATGAGGAAGCATCAAATGTGAACATCTCTCCATTTTGCAGCTATGCGTGAATACCGATACCCCAATTCCCATTTTCTCTTAAATATGTTTTTTAATTATAGTATTTGTCATTTTCTGATCAACAGACTGTTATTATCAGGGATATAAAATAAAACCATTCAGTGGCACATTCTTATTTTATTTAGCAGCTCAAACCTGATTCAGTCCCATTTCAACCCTGATTGTTGGTCGATTTGCTGAGCACAATTTGCTTGATTGGTCCTTTTTATACAACTTGTTGATCAGAGCTGAAGGCTGATTCACCCAAACCACGGCTGAACAGTTTGTCTATGGGCTGAACTTACAAATTAATTTTGGTTACAGTCAAGTAAAAGGTAATCTTAAATGACTTTATTTTGTTTGCAGATTATTATGTTTTACTTTTCATCAAAATATGACCAACACTGACCAACTGAAAAATTAAATATCAAACTGTTCTGAAAATATATGAAATTGATGTTAAATTAATATGTAGCTGTCATCACTGATATATAAATGTTGTGAAGCACTAAAAGAAAACAAATCATAATCTTGACATGACATGACATGACATGCCCTGTCCTGTCATAACCTATATATAGTCATACGTCAATAAACTCTAGATTAGCTACAGTAATGCCACAAAACACATGATGCAAAACTCTGTGAAATTCACTTAGATGTATTTTAATTCAATGTGTGTGAGAGGCAGAGAGCTGTAGGAAAGAGGGAGAAAAGTAAAATCACAGTATCCCACACAGAAAAAGCTTCAGTAACATTGATTGTATTGGAGATTTTGCCCGGCCCCACACAGAAGCAATAAAGCAACAAAACTGTATAAAATATAATAATAATAATAATAATAATGATAACAATAATGGATTAGATTTATATAGCGCTTTTCTGTGAATGCATACTCAAAGCGTGTACAGTGGATCCATTATTCATTCGCTCACGCATTCACACTTTGGTGGTGGTAAACTACATCTGTAGCCACAGCTGCCCTGCAGCAGACTGACAGAAGCATGGCTGCCATTTTGCGCCTACGGCCCCTCCGACTACCACCGAGCATTCACACGCATCCATACACCAGAGTGAGTAGCAGCACTGGAGGCAAGTAGGGTGAAGTGTCTTGCCCAAGGACACAACAGCACATGACTGGGACAGATCAAGATTCAAACCGCCAACCGGTTATTAACCCATAAAGACCCAAACATCTGCTGGAGACCAAAATCATCTACCAATATAAAATGTTTAATAACTTCTGAGCCATTACTCCTATCAATCCATGTAAATAATTGGTGTAAAATCCAGTTTGTCATCTTTTAATGGTCATCAGATATGACCCATTTGGACGTTCAGAGGCTCTGTAGTTACCGTAGAAACACCGTCATCTTCTACAACATTGATTCACCAGTAAAACCCATAGAGTTGGATCAATGACAGTGGATGGAGACACTTGGTTTATGTTCAGTTAATGATACATTTTGTTGGAAAAGTCACATTTTCTTCATTTATCTCTGTTTCTGATATTGTGACAATTAACTTTAATATGAGCTTTTATGAATAGCTACATGACCAGTAAATTAAACATGCGAAAATACCTGAATTTTATTTTAGAAACGCAAGTTACAGAGGATAATACTGTCATAAATGGTGATAAATCACTTAAGAAAGATTAAATGAAAAGAAAAATTTATTTTGGAACTGCTGCAAAGGTCACACCGGGTCTTTATGGGTTAAATATGAAAAAAGTGGTATAGGTATACTTAGAACTATGTGGATACACACATCAAGAAAAATGGGGGACAGCGCTCTGGGTTTCATTGGACCTTCTGGAAGTGTTAAACAGCCTCTACAGAGGATGGAACATAGTCTGAGATGCAATACATTTAGCATTCTACTGTAGACTAATGTACTTCTTTTGTAAACAAATTAACTCACTATATTTACTCCTTCCCTGTCTATCTAGATCTGGTTCCACCTCTAAAGCAGCCCCACTCAACATCAACAAGGTCTCCAGCAGCCTGCTGAACTTCGGCAGGAAACTCATCTCCCCGGCCATTTCAGGAGGATCTGGAGGCATTTCGCCAATCAACACTGAGGTACACTCCTCTTCATCTTCCTCATCCACTTCCCCCGCCTCGGCCCCCGTGCCTGCCATGCCCCACCCGCTGGCCGAACCTCCGTCAGGGCACGCCCCGCCACAGAGCCACAGCCATGCCCAAACCCAGCACTACCGCCTGCTGAAGTCTGAGAGTATGCCAGTCCAGCTCAGCAAAGGTGAGCAGCAGCACACGAACACAGAGGAAATATAAAGGAGTGTGTCAGGACAGATGTTTGTTCATTTTACTGCAGCTAATTTATGCCTTTTGGCTGGCAGTTGTGTAACTGGATAACATGATGCATGCACCGATTAACACTTGAATGGATGATCTCAGCTGTGGGTGGGTGTGGCCTCATCAGCTTTGACTCTCCTGTCTGTTAGATGTAGGTTCAGGTGGAGTGTCTCAGGTCTCTCCCCCAACCCAGACACATACTGACACACAAGGTAACTGCTACCATGGCAACCACTTTGTGTGACAAATATCCGTTTTATTTGTGCTTGTGTTGCTCCCATCGCTTGTCTTAAGTATTGCGAGTGTAACGCATTGTTTGGCCATCTGTTATTCTGCTGTAAATTGAAGAAATTTCTTGATACACAGACGCATAGCAACAGACAACATCATCAAATTGTGAGGCCATAATTGTGGGGGCAGTGAATATTCACACCATTACTGCACATGGATTTGTGCTATTTTATAAAGGATATGTACAATGGTACTTCACACAGATGCTGCATTTGAAATACGCAGCTTCTTGTATTTTAGATTGTTGTAATGTTATTTCTGGAAGCACTTTTTAAATAAAAGTAAGGTCAGATTCACTTGACTTCATGTATTTATGTAAAAGCAGCCATGTACAGTTATACAGTCAAATGAGGATACATTGAGATGTGAATATTAATCGAGAAGAATCATGAAGCCAATGTAGACTCATATCTCTTGTCACTATTCACAATCCCACTTAGTCTTAGGAGAGACACTAAACACAGGAACATGTTTTTTATCTAGCTGTAACTCAACACATATACAAAATAATCTACATGTTTTAGGTGACAGTGCCTCAGTGTGTCATTTCTTGCTTTAAAATCATCTTAACCGCTTAAACCCGTTCTGTCTGTGTTGCCATGGTATTGCTATACGACTGTTTTTAGCACTAATACAAATACTATACATTCACATAACCAGAAGAACATCAGCTGAAAGTTCAATAAAACCAATTTTTGGAAAACAACCTTACTTAAACAACAAGCACTTAAAGGAGTGATATTGTGCTTTTTTAAATGTAGTTATGCATTTTAAAACATTTCCCTGTGGTCTCCATAAACTGTAAATGCTATGCTTGGGTCTGAGTTCATTAATTCAACTCCACAGGTCCATCTTCAACTCTATTTCTGAACAATGACACCAGAAAGGCCCTTTAAATGCAAATGATCCCACCCCTCCAGGTTGTTGACTGTGTGTTCAACCAACAACTGAACATTTTCGGTAATCAGCTCGAAGTTTGGACATATTTTCAGTATGGACTACAACTGCTGCTGCTGACAAATAATTATGTCGTACTCAGAGAAATGTTCGTCGGAAGTTTTGACCTTATATGTGCAAATGTCATGACGTAACTAGTTATAGACGTAACAAATCAAGAAGGAATTAAAACTGGTTGTAGAAATCCACTCAGTTTTTGCCAAAATGAATATAAAGATAGCTTTGCAGCACCTGGACGGTTCAAATTCAAATTTTATGAACTATTAGGGTCCAAATACACAAATAAATGTATCAAAGACTAATAAAAGTATGTTTAGTAAAATATGACCCCTTTAAACAAGCAATTATTGAAAACAAGGTAACAGTCCAGGACAAGCGTGAAGACCAATGTGACACTTTTTGCACGGCTAAGCTAACACTAAGCAGATCCAATAGTACAAGTATTATTTCTCTACCATCAAAACTCACTGAACGAGTCAAAGATGTGCAACAATAAAGGTTGCATTATGGCACTAGGATTACAAATTTTGTCTAACTTTTGCTGTTTTCTGATCATAACTTGGTTTTATATGGATGAAGCTTTTGCTATTGGCTAATCTATTCTTTTGTGCTATGTTGAAATGATTCAGACTAGAACCAAATGGCCCACAGTTTAACAGGTTAAGCATTCACACAGTGATCTGATCTTAATGTAGAGTTGATGATTTGGGATCGTTCTGTCATGAAATTTACATGAAAAATAGGTGTTTATGCCCTCTAAATCAGGTGGGTGCAGTCCCCTTGTCTGCCAGTGGAACCAAAGCCAGTATATCACTATTATAAATCACTGGATTTGACTTGCAAAAATCCTATAGTTGTACATCTTCAACCGCTCCCTCCATCAGCGAGTGTGTTTGGTGTTTTAATAAGCTGGTCCAGTTCCAAAGTGACAAAGTCACACAGTAATACAAGCTGAAAGGACAATTGAGGCAGACTCAGACTTACTATGTGGACTGGAAAGCAGTTCTGGGCGTCTGTTCGATGAAGGACTGGACTGTATGACTCCGAGGTAAAGCAGTGGAAAAACCAAAACTAACCTGGTCAGACCCTCGTATGATTCCGTATCGGTGTCTTATCATTCTTTGTCCCTGATCTACTCCTATCACACATCTACATCTGGACATTCAGGCCTTTCATTCTGTTGGCAACTTGCACCACTTCTTATACTCATGCAGTGGGTGCATGTAGTCAGATTGGTGCTAAATATACTTTAAATTAGCCTGAATATATATTAGTATCCACATCCTGTTATACTGAAGTTAAACCAGCAGAGGGAGATCACTGCTAACCACATCAGCCCAATTAAACTTATGCTGTGGCATGTGACATCAGCATTGTCTTGAGCATGTGCTTGTGAGCTTGTTTGTGATTTGTTTTTATTCCACAGTGGCCAGAACTTGTTGCATGTCATGTGCCTGCATGTTTTTGTGTTGATTGCCCTTCACGAATAAATGCAGTGTCCTTGTTTGCTGTGCAGCTTGAAATTATTGGATTATTACAGACCTAACTTTTTTTTTTAATTTAGTAAATAAACGGTGAATGATATAAACTGTTAAATTATATTTACATTTAAATGATGCATTAATGGATGTCATTCACAGGACAACAGGTCTGATTGATTCAACACACACAGCTCCCACTGCTAATTAAAGACAGCCACTTATATTTGGAAACAAATTTGAAAGCAGTAGACAAAAAAACAGTACACAGTCGCATTATTGAAGGTGACAACAATTTTAAGTATTTTGCTATTGCATTTCAGAGTTCTCTCAATTCATCACTAAAAATAAAATGACATTTTAATTTGTGAATGTAATTATCTTTTTGCTGTATGCTATATTAATGCATCATCTAAATGCAAATGTAAGCGATCAGCTTGTAAATGTTTTTCATATCTGTCAATTTAGCGATTGTTATTTTATATCTTTTCTATAGTTTCGTATTAGAATTTAACCTTAAAATATCAGAATATTTTTTAAAAATACCTAAACATTTATAGGATTATGCACTTTCTTAACCCTTTTTAAATACTAATATTTCTTTGTGAATTGTTTCTTTCTCAGGCCAAAGCTCACAAACAGTTAGCTCCTCCCCCAGCATAGAAAGCCTCACTGGGGGGCGGGCTCTGTCCACAGCATCCCCACCCCTCCCGCCATCCCGAGGGAGTGATGTCAGCACGTCGTCCCCACCCCTCTCTGCTACCAAGAAGGAGTCTTTCTTCAACATCACTCGCTCACGTTCTCACAGCAAAACCATGGGCAAGAAAGAGATGGTGAGTGGATCGCCGTTCCTCCACAGGCATCTGTCTCATCGCCTGTCACTGTGTCATAAGCTTTAATCTCTCTTCCATGGCTTTTGTTCACCCTCTGTTACTAATCTTGCCTATGTTCCACTTGGATTTGTTGTCACCCTCTGACCTTTTTTTGTGTGTGTGGATGTTTTCCACAGGAAGAGGACCTGGAAGCCCAGGTATCTTTCCTACAGGGTCAAATCAATGACCTGGAGGCAATGAGCAAATACTGCGCCAAGATGATGAACACCCACATCTGTGAGTCTGACTACAAAGCAGAAAGGCACACCAGCAACCAGATATAGACACAGACTCTGGTCACATCATCATGATCACAAATAGACACTGGTTCACATACTGATGCTTTTTAATGCAGTGGTCTGCATAATGTGAAAACATGGGAATCCAGCATTTTACTGAAATCTCACATAATATTTTTAATACTCATGTTTCCCAGTATTTGGGCTCAATCAATCAAATTTTATGTATGTAGCGCCACATCATAACAAAAGTTATCTCATGACACTACATTTAGAGCTGGTCTAAACCAGACTCTTAAGCCAATTCACAGACACCAACAGAGTCCTCCAGGAGCAAACACCCAGTGACAGTGGGAGGGAAAACTACGTTTTAACAGGCAGAAACCTTGAGTAGACCCTGACTCCTGGAGGATGGTTGTCTGCCTTGAGCAGGTGGGGTTAAAGAAAGAGAAAGCGAGAGAGAGATTTGGGGGGAGTTGACACATGGATGCACGACAAACTGAACTATAATTGTTAAAAAGTAAAACTGCTGTTGCTAGTATAATTACCAATAACTACAACAAATATTCATAACTACTAACACGCTATTCAAAATATAAACACTTAACAGTGGATATACTACTACTGCAGCTGTTAGTACCAATAATAGAAACCTCTACCATCCATGTTACTATATAATAAACACTATCACAACTATATGGATAAATGAGTGACGATGGATGGATGTTTGTGTTGTACCCTCAGCCAATGTCAACGGAGTGCATGGGGTTGTGGATGTGACACTATAAAACATACTGATTCTAACACTTGTGGGGAAACCCACACAAAGTTTCAGAAACCTCTGGACCTGCCTGTCAGCCTCAGCAGACAGGAGGGAAGCCTGTGCTTCAGCGGTATTTAGGATCTTTGTACAAATACATGAAAATATGACATGGGGGTATTTGTTTTTGGTTTAGGATGTAACTGATGTGAAACTGTCAGAAAATTAAGTTTTATGGCTTTTTCTGTCATTGAGTGGAATGGAAGTGATATTGGAATAGACTGTTAACTAAAAACATGTGACACGTGTCACTTGGAAAAATATATATAAACACCATACCAGCATCAGGTTCCAAATTTTTCCAAGTATAAATTCAGCTGATTTTTTCATTGTTATTAGAGGAATTACTTAATTTGCATATGCAGGCATTCTTCATACCAGTTTTTTGTCTCCATAGGTAAGATCCAAGAAGTGATACTCCAAGAAAACTTGGAAAAAGAGGATGAAGTCCTGGTGTCATTGGCTGGACTCAAACAAGTGAGTGTCATGTATGAAAATGTCCATTCATGTCTGTGACGTGAATTTCCCTTCCAGTGTTGGAGGATGAAATGTCATTAGTTATAACTTGCTCGTTTGCCTGTTAAAAATGTCCTAAGTAATGTAACTTAATAGATTTAAGTCCTCAGGAGCAATACAGACAGCTGGACATAGCAGACTCAGGTTTCTTACAGCAATGCTCATCGATTTAATCCAAATATGAGACGTAGTGCACATTGAAACAAGATCACCAATCAAACACAAAGCTGCCAAAATGAATGGAACCAGATGTAGCAACAGCCATTCCATCCTGGAGGGGACTGTGTTCAGATTTGTACAAGTGGATTTGGTGACCCATGTTGTCTCTAAACACAGCATATAGATGCCGAATAAATGTTGTATTTTACATTCAATCTTTTAACTGGAAAGCGCATGTATATTAGAATAATATTAATATTAGTGCTGTCAAATGATTAAAATGTTAATCAGATTAATCACAGGGTTGCTGTGGATTAATTTTGATTAATCGTGATTACATATCATTGATTTTTAATCTATATTAATCACTTTTCATTTTGTATGAGCAAACAGACTCAAGAAAGAAGGGAATATATATGCACTTAACGTGTTTGTCACAAGCTGGGTGACGTGTTAGTCGAAGTGCTAGCAGAATCCCTGACTAACGTGTGCTTCACATTAATGTGGTATTTTAAGATGGAAGTGCTTGGCGGTTGTCCCTCTTGGTGATTTTGTCCTCATATTTCCATCCAGAGGCCAACATGCTGTTTAGCATCTTCCATCTTTATGGGTTGGTTCTGCTGCCTGTCACTACTGGAACAACTGCCCATTTGTTCATGTGTGACGATAACTCTACTTGGACAAACTGCCCCAAATGTCAAAAAGTCATTCTGTGCTGCAGATGGGTTAACTGTGATAATATTTTTAATCAGATTAATCATGATGATGGATTAATCCGTGTTGACTCATTAATTTTGACAGCCCTAATTATAATTATATTTATATATAATTTCTTATGATTTAGTCATGTTTTTTTGTACTCTAGCTAAGCTTATGAGTAGATTTATTTAGCCATGCGATGCTACATGTAACTAGTTCAGTTTATTTTGAATGTGCAACAAAACAAGCAAAATAATTGTACTTCAGTGTCTAGAAATAAAACAGATTTCCAGAAAACATGAAAATGTATTCATATACATGAAAACAAAATATAACTTTTAGTAGTGGGAGGACCATCTACTTGTGTACATCTTTTTGTGTTTTGTCACGTCAGATCAAAGACATCCTGAAGGGGGCGCTGCGCTTCAACCAAAGCCAACTGGAGGCCGAGGAGAATGAGGAGATCACCATTGCTGACGATCACTACACCTCCACGGCAGCCGCAGCGGAAACTGCTCTGAGCACCAACAATCACCACGGCGACCACCAGCAGAGCAACAGCCAACGCAGCCGAGAGTCTGACTTTGATGGCAGTATGAGCACAGACGAGAAGGAGGAAGAGGAGCAAGCGATGACCCCACCTGAGCAACAGGTTAATAAGAATCGATCGGGCCATTTGCAGGCTGTAGGAGTGAAAGCCCTGCACTTTCAGAGTAACAACTGTGATTCATTTAATCCAGCGAGAGTTTAATACTGACTTCCGATGGGATTAGTTTTCAGGTTTTTTTTCTGTAACTCTTGACCTTCATAATCACTGTGTTTAAATCTGATCATTTCCATGTGACTAAATTGTATCCTCTTTCCAAAAAATGATCTGATGGTTGTACCCAGCATGATTTTTATTTTTATTTTTTTCTTTGAGAGGATTTAGACCACGTGATGATAAAGCTGTTCTGCTTGGTGTGAATCAAAACCAGTATGGTGCTGCACAGTGTGACTACTGCATAATCATTACACTTAGTCACAGGCTCCCAGAAGTGTGAGAGCTGTTGGTTCTGACAGCACTGAGCTTCAGGACTAGACACACAGCACCAAGTTCATATTAAGGTTCCAGGTTTTAAAAGTCTGAAAAGACAATGGCATCTCAAATGTCTGAAAAAGACTAAAATATGGGAAGTAGGGTTTTTTCTCACTTATTCTTCACCTGTTTTGGTTAGTAGTATGGTATCATATTGTTTTCTTCTTCAACAAATACTCAAAATAATACTGTCTTATCATCGTCATGTGCTATGTCAGCTGATAGTTTACATTATAGCTGTGTTAGCTCAGTTCTGTTTTCAGATGTAAAAACAGTCACAGTAAAGCCACAAGTCACCTTTGTTTTCTGTACGGTTTGTGCAGTCAATAGCTGCACTAAAGATCTGGATTGGAATCGTCCAAACAAGGTCAGAACTGTCACAGTTTAGTCTGAAATGTGGATCAACAAACAGTGACCTTAGCAAAGATGATAATGTCACAATAACTTTATACCTTCATAAGTCTCAGATTCAAACTCACCCATGTAGAAGTTCATACATCTGCTATCTAAGGCTACGTTCAGACTGCAGGCAAATGGGGCCAAATCCCATTTTTTTGCCCATATGTGACCTGTATCTGATCTGTTAAGGACAGTTTGAACAGTACAAATCCGACCCAGGCCATTTTCATATGCGGTCCTAAATCTGATACGTATCTGATATTTTGCAATGCAACTCCAGTCTGAACGGCCAAGTCACATTTATCTGACCTCTACATCATTGAAATGCGACAAGCATCACAATTCTGTGTCCCAGGAGGAGGCACAGTGGGAAAAATATATTTACTTCCGTAGATACTTGCATGTCACTTCAGGGTCGCATTCTGTTCCTACACAAAACTGATAGAAATCGCATTTAATGTGTAATATGAACGAACGCACAAAAAATCGGATTTCACCTGCCTTAAGCCCTGCTGTCTGAACGTAGCCTAATACATTTGCATCTTTGGTATTACTTCAGAGCTCTTTATTCTAAACGCTCTAATTATACTTTTAGGTCTTTTTTTAATATTTGAATGTAGAAATACTACATATAGCCTCTTAAAGTGTGATCATTCTCAGAACACTGTGTTTTTTATTGTTTTCTTAACAAAGCTATCATGGTGGAATTACTCATGATACCCTGATAAGTAAAACAGTTAATTTCAAAATAACTATTCACCCTAAACAACCGATGCCATTTCTGTTCGTCATTATTGATTATTATAAAGTTTGTGGAGTAAAATCGTAAATCTCACTTGCATTAAACTGTAGGAACTGAGGTTTGAGATTCCACTGTCACAATTTAAAACTATTTTGAGTTTCTGGGTCCGATCAAGCGGTAACACATGGACATATTTCATCTTCAACAGTCTGTCATGTAAGCAGAGTAACTTATATGCATGTATTACACATATTCGAGTAGGTAATTATAAGCACTTTAACATTATGTATAACAACATTTGGGGAGATAAAATTTTCAGGTGACAAATGTCAAATTACTGCTCGGTAACGTGGACTTGAAACAGACATCAATTTTTGAAGCTTTACGCAAACATTCAAAACATGCAGTTCTCAACAGAAATTGATATCAAGTAGAACAAAACATTTTAGGTATTGTCTCTGACTATGCTGAGAATACATTTTGGAGTAAAATATTGAAAAGTCTCTGTTTTATTGACATGAGAATGTGGTAACACGTGGACAGGTTGTCATAGTAACACGTGGATGACTCTTTACCATTGTATGCATCACCCAAAATGTTGACTTATTTTTTAAAACAACAAACCAGATCAAAATGCTTTATTTAATGTATTTAACACTAATGCAGTGTTATTTACAACTTGTGGTGGTCCATACTGATATAGGTAAATTACAAATAAAGAGTAATTTCTCAGTAACAGTTCACAGATAGCCTTTTTAAATGTGACAGATTGAATACATTTTCCAATTTTTAAGATATAATTTTTAGCATCAAATTTGAGTTATATTTTTATATTTGAGGCATAGCTATGGTGTAAAAAGTACAATCGATAAAATCAGTTGTAACTTTTTCCCTACAAGTGGTATTTTAAAAAGGATAACAGTTCCATAAAATACAAATCTTTAGCTAAAAAAATGAGCTCACTTGAAAAAGTAAATCTGCACACATCATTTATCATGTTGAAATTCACTTTTGCTTGATTGGACCCTTCTGTACTTTTTGTATTTTCTTTCCCAAGTTTGTAGTTTTATCTTACACGTTTTGACATAATTGAAGATGAAAATAACACAGAGCAGAGACAGTCTGTGTATCTATCTGGGAATATTACATATCGTTAGCCTCTTAGCATAATTGACCAAGTCATAGTTTTGGCCAAATTGTGATATCTGCATAAAAATGAATCAGCAGTATTAAGAGAGGAAAGTTATGCAGGTATCACCGTTTTGCCAAAAATATGACTTAGGTAATTATGCTATGAGGCAAACAATATGACAAACGTTAGCAAGATAAAACAGATGAGAAAAAGCACTTAAAAACAGACAGTAGCAAAATTACTTTTCATTATTTTCACTCTATTGTATTGTACATATATTGTATGTATTGTTACATTTCTTTGAATGGTTTAATAATCTTCACTTTACAGTTGTGCTCATAAGTTTACATACCCTAGCAGAATTTGTGATTCTTTGGCCATTTTTCAGAGAATATGAATGAT
>JAPQRP010000003.1:11488847-11508153 GCA_037367295.1 Apogon hyalosoma
GCAGTTCTACAGGTTACCGTCTAGATACTGTCTGTACGCAGACGGAGACGTCTTCCTCTTCCTGTTTACAGTCAGAGCTCAGAGATTCAGGAGAATGAAGGTGAATAGAAATCCAGCCCCTTCATACTTAAAAGCAGATGTGTGGGAGCACTTCGGGTTTAGAAAAAAGGAAAGCCATGCAGCGCCACGGTGAAATCGTTGCCGCCACATCACACATTTCATACAAACACATCCTCACTGTCGCATTAGAGCATAGATGAGCGTTAGGTTTTACTTTACGGTCCACAGTGCCCCGTACCCCACAGTATTATGAGGAGGAAACCGGCAGAGCCCTGCCCGCCTCCCGACTGACCAAACCATGCACGTGTGCACCTCTCCCTCCCCCTGGCCGAACAGCGCATGCGTGTACCCCCCCACACACACACCACCACCACCACACATACACACACACACGCCCCGGATTCCACAGCCACACTAACAGACCAGTTCCACAGGAAACACTGTCAGGTTTGTTCACTTGTGATGCTGCTCTTTTCAAAGGCTTGTAAGCCACAGTTTGCACTGTTTCAATAAATCAAACTAATTTTCTTATCACATCTTTGATTCATTTTGTCCAACATTTGCAGCTATAGACTGTCTGTCCAGTCAGAGCCATGTATTATGTAATTGCTTTCAGTTTTCAGTTCAGTTAATTCAATCCACGTCAATGGAACACTCACAAGATGTCACCAAAATTACTCTGTCCCTCTTAAAACTGTCAGAAAATGATGTAAGTATATCGCATCATATAGAATCATATCATTGGCCGAATATCGTGATATACGTATATCGTACCATATCGTATTGAATATCATGTATTGTATCGTATTGTGAGATTAACATGTCATCTAAAATGTTGGCAGGTGTTTCATGTTGAACTTTGAAGTCACGTAAACAAGTAAATTCAGTTTCAGACCAAGTTGCAGTGGTGATAAAATTCTGAATTTCAACAGTGACATGATGATATGTCGTCTTTCTCTCTCTCTCTCTCTCTCTCTCTCTCTCTCTCCCTCCCCCCCTCTTCCATTGTCACCAGTCCCAAGTGTTTGCTTCTGGAGGATTCTGTTGGGTTTCTGTTAATTACAGTCTGGTTCCAACATGCTCTATATGTAAAGTGTCATGACATAACTTCTGTTATGATTTGGCACTATATAAATAAAATTTGATTTGAAGATTTAAAGTTGATGATTTAGTATCTTCATGTAAAAATAATTTTAGATCAGAAGAATCCTGTACGATCCTTAAACGGGGCTGAATGACCCTGGTTTCATTAGATTTGATGGAAAACTCTGCAACTTCATGAACATTATTATTTCTGGATTGGTGTTCTCATGAAACATAAAGGACAAATACAAATGAGCAAAGCATCAAGAATCAGTGCCATAAACACATCTGTATGTGATCACAGAACTTTATTCAATGGCTGGAAATCTACAAATCATGTCAGTTTATCTTCTGTGTCAATCAAAGTGTTAACATATGAGTTCCAGTCAGTGCAGAGGGGTGGGGCTTCTCTTCGCTCAGGTTACACAGGTAATTTCCATGAATCAGATGGTTCAGACTGTGTTTACCATTTATTTAACAGACAACATCTGGTTGAGGGTGAGTCTGACATTCAGATTATTTTCTTTTTAGAGTCTCTGAGTGGCTTTTCTTGGTGTTGACTGTAACAGAAAACATGATGTGTGACTTCCAGGTGGAATGTGGACCATGTTTACCGGATTCTGTGTTCACTGTGTACTTACTTTCAGACCGACTGAAGTTCACAATATGAATGTTAGTGTGGATGAAGAGGACAATGGAGCTAACTTAACCCATGGTGGAAACAGGGATTTGTCCATAAAGGATCCTCCAGGAGGCATTGATGAACCAGGACCCTCATACCCACAGTGAGTTGACTGAAACCAACTTTTACTGTTGGACTTGTGTAATATTTTGGACTTGATGTGGTGAAGTACAGTACACAGATAACAGGAATTTGTGTTAGAGGGAATGAGTTCACTTTAAAACACCATTCCTTCAGACCAGATCCAAGTCTGTGTCAGTGATGGATAATAGAAGATTCAAGAATGTTTATTGTCATAATGTGCAGATAACAATTTTTTTCTTAGAGGTAGTTGTTAGCTAGCTACAATAAAAAGACAAAATATGATATAAAATCACTCAAGAAAATGTACATCAGTATGAATCATGATACACTAAAGAATTAGTGTATCATGACTATGTACAATGTATATAGAAAGACATGTAAATACAGTATGTACAATATGTACAGTCCAGTGCAGTAACAGTGCAAACATATGTGCTGTTAGGATGCAATTGTGTGCAATAAGGTCTAATGTGCAAAAAGAATTGCAGTCCCAGAAAAGCTGGCGAGTGCAGCTCAGTGCAGGACACAGTTGGATGGAGGTAGGGGAGGGGTGAGTGAGTGTCAGGGGGAGGGGACGGCTTTCACAACTCTGGGGAAAAAGCTGTTTCTGAGTCTGGTGGTGTTAGTTTTTAAGGTGTTGTGCCATTTCCCAGAACGAAGCGGTATAAACAGTCCATTGCTCGGAGGGGAGGGATGCACCTGGCCTTCTCCTGAACATGACCGGCGTATATTGCATCTAGATCTGGTAGTCAACAGCTCATGATCCCCTGAGCTGTTCTAACCACCGAGGCCAAATCCTTTCTGTCCTGTGCTGTGCAGCTGTCATACCACACTGTACAACTGAAACAGAGGACTGTGGCTCTGTAAAAGTTCACGAGCAGCTGAGAGTAGAGTCCAGTTCACTTCAGCTTCCTGAGGAAGAAGAGCCATTGTTGGGCCTTCTTCACTAGGTATGAAATATTCAAAGACCAGGGCAGGTCAAATGAGATGTGGATGCCCAGGAATTTGATGTTACCCACACGTTCCACCTCTTCTCCATGTATGTGGACAAGTACATGTTCAGTTCTCCTGTACCTCCTATAATCTACAATGACCTCCTTAGTCTTGCTGGTGTTCAGTATAAGGTTGTTGGTTGAACACCACTGTGTTAGGTGCAGGGTCTTCTCTTTGTACACTGCAAAAATCAAAATGTTACCAAGTGTATTTTTCTCATTTCTAGTGAAAATATCTAATCAAACTTAAAATAAAACATAATCACCTAAAGAGTAACTTTTCAGTGAGATATAAGAACTTATTTTTAGACAATAGAGCTTGAAAATCTTATTTCAGGAAATCTTACTAAGATTATTTTCACTTGTTCCTTTGGCAGATTTTTTTTTTCTTGAATTAAGCAAAAAAAAAAAACAAAAAAATCTGCCAATGGAGCAAGTGAAAATTATTGTGGTAAGATTTCTTGAAATAAGATTTTCAAGATCTATTGTCACTTGGTAACATTTGGATTTTTGCAGTGTAGTGGGTCTCAGCTTTGTCTGATATGACACCCACCAGGGTGGTGTTATCCATAAACTTCAAGACCATGTTCATGGAGTGGGTGGCAGAACAGTATGTGTAAAGAGGGTGAAGAGGGCGGGGTTAGGGTTACTACTGTGAATTGTTCTATAGTCTGATGGCTGTGGGAGGAATGACCTGCAGAATCACTCCTCGCACAGGGGATGTCTGGTGCTAAAGGAGCTGCTCAGGGCCTCTACAGTGTGCTGCAGGGGGTGGGAGGGGTTGTCCATGATCGATGTCAGCTTTGCCAACATCCTTCTGTCCGCCACCTCCTCGATGGAGTCCAGCGGGCAGCCTAGGACAGAGCTGGCTCTCTTTATCAGTCTCTTCTGGTCTCTGTCCATACTGCCTGCTCTCCAGCACACAATGGCAAAGTGGACTGCAGAAGCCACCACAGTGTCAAAGAAAGTCTGGAGGAGAGCCCTGCTCACTCTGAAGGACCTGAGTCTCCTCAGCAGGTGAAGGCGACTCTCATTCCTTTTGAACAGGGAGTCTGTGTTGTTTGTCTAGTTCAGTTTATTGTTGAGGTGAACATCCAAGTACTTGATAGAGTCCAATATCTCATTGTTCAAGCCTGTGTGGGTTGTGAGGGTGACCTGCGGAAGTCGATCACAATCTCCTTTGTGGAGTGGTGTGAGCGAAACCACCTGCTCCTGAACACTGGGAAAACGAAGTTTGTGATGACACCCCTGTATTCCTGTTTCTTTCCTTCAGTCACAACCAACAATTCTGGTGTTGTCAGAGAACTTCTGCAGATGAGTGTGGTGTTGTACGTAAAGTCAAATGTGTATAGTGTGAACAGGAACAGTGTGTGTGTGTGTGTGGGGGGGGGGGGGGCCCTGTGCAGCAGACTACCACATCTGACACACAATTATGTAGTGTCAAATAGAGCCCGGCCGATTAATCGGCCAATAATAGCATATCATCGATTAATCAACATCGGCCAATATGTAGCCTATTTCTTAACTTTTTTTGCTGCGGAGATTCTGTTGCTCGCTGCTCCTGTGTGTGTGCTGCCTGGAAAGCTAGAGGAATAGTAAAGTGTGTCAGTTTCACTTTCACTTCTGCTCTGACAATCATGCTACCCCCCCCCCCCCACACACACACACACAATCACAGAATCACAGACTATAACCCCCCCGCGCTCCGAGAAGGCTGGACCGCTAATCCTCACATACAGGGTCTGCCAATGAAACAGGAGCCGCTGCTGTTAGGGTTGCCACCTTTCAGAAATTAAAATAAAGGACGCCCACCACGGCTTCTCAGGCCCACTACCACCCAAGGAGTGGTACATTTAATTTTGGAAAAAGCATTTAGTCATACTTAAAGCTTTAGTGCTTTATTGACATGGAACTGTTAATGAGAGACTGTGCAGTCACTGCAGTGTGCAATAATAATCATAAATACTAAGGAAAACAGACTAATGAACAATCATTATGATTTTTAAAGCGCTGAACTTGTTGGGGTTCTCTTTGTGATACCCAAGGACATTTTTACTTTAAGAGGAAATAAAAAATGAAAATACTTGCAAACTTATGATCAGGTTCTGTCTGAAAAGAAGTGGCAGCATTTTAAACAGTGAAACCACACTAATAAAAAAAAAAAAAAAAAAAAAAGGAATGACCAACCAGTGTGCAATACTGTATTCTGCAAAAATGTTAACAATTGAATACAGAATACTTTACAAAGAAATTCTCTACAAATATTTTTTTAATCTAAATCTAGCTTCTATCTTAACACAATTAATGTACTAACTTATTTATGTGTGTATGCATGTATTTATTTAGTACTGTTAACATATCAGAGTTCTGAGTGAGTTTTTAGATAGACAAAGGCCATTTACATATTACATATTTACATATTAAATAAATGTTTATTAAAAACTTAAAAAGATTAAAAAATAATAAACAGCTTAGACATTTATTGAAGCACTAAAATACTGTTGAGTCTATGGCCAAGTCAGCATGATTCTAAGCATCCTCTGGTAAATTCACAACCATATACTGTAGGAAATCTAGCCGATCACATCATGGTGTCCTTTACCATATCGACTTGGACCCAGTGCCACTAACGCTGTCGAGCCAGGGGTTCAACTCTTCCCATTCACATCTGTACATTTGCAAATGTTTTTGCTTCTTTGGATGTGGTGGAGTTTTGGGTGTAGACATTTTTAAATGCGCACATGCGCAACAGCATCTGTAACCAGGTAACAGGACCAGGCAGGCGTGCACAAAGAGACGCAGACACAGAACTCTGAGGTCTATCTATCTGCTGTACCTAGCATCGGGTCCTCACTATTGAGGTCCTACTAATATAAAATGAAATTGGCTGGCCTTATTTTCCTGAAAATATAAGTAATTACCTACCCAAAAATATAAGTTTGGTGTAGATTATTGTAATTTAATTTATTTGACCAGGGAGAGGACTCCTGGTCCTGAGGTGGACCCAGCGTCCTGTTCTTTGTGTCAGAAGGTCCTGAGTGATCCAGTCTGGACCAGCTGTGGACACTGCTTCTGCAGACAGTGCATCACTTCATACAAAGACAAGTTTGGTTCATCAGAAGACTCATCCTGTCCCCAGTGTGAAGCAACATCCAGAACCAGAACTGGACCACAGATGGACAGAACTGTGCAAAGTAAGACTGGACATGTGTCTGGATATCAGTGGATTTTAAAGCTGCTTATGACTTTCGTCACCAATTTTTCATCAAATCTGTAAAACCCAAGTCATAGCCTAAGTATCACGAATCCGTAAGTCTTTCTGTGATTACGCACCTGAATCTCTTCTCTCATGGTGAAAATTTTGAAGTGTACACCACCATAAACAATCCATTGTTTACAAACAGAGCTGGTAGGTCACTCAGGCATTTTCAGAAATTTGTTGCGACGTGCATTATGTGAGGCAGAACTCCACGCAGCTACAGTAGCAAGGAGCAATGAAGCAATTTCCATGTTTTTTGCTGCTGTGGCAATAATACGGCTGCGTGGAGCTCCACATCCCACAGTGCATGTCACGACAAATTTCTGAAAATGCCCCACTTCAAAATTGTTCACCGTGAGGGAAGAGATTCAGGTAATCAATGAAAGACTTACAGATTTGTCATACTTAGGCTATGACTCTGGTTTTACAAATTTGCTAAAAAAATTGGTGACCAAAGTCACATGCAGCTTTAAATTAGAATCATCTAAATACAGCAAGATTTGTCTTCCATTTTATATGACTTTGTGTTTTGTTTTTTTTTTAAAGAAGAAAAAAACCCACAAGAACATGTTAAAATGTAAAAAAAAAAAAAAAAAAATTGCAGATGTTAATGTATCATGTTTCTTTTCTCTGGTTTCAGATGAACATAAGTTCAGTCTGAGGAGCAGATGTGAATGTGTGACTGAAGGAACTGATGAAGCAGGAAGTAGAACACGTCTAAACCGGATCTACACTGAGCTCTACATCACAGAGGGACAGCGTGAAGATGTTAATACCCAACATGAGGTGAGGACGCTGGAGACAGTTTACAAGAAGATCATCCATGACAAACCAATCAGGTGTCAGGACATCTTCAAAGCCCTACCTGAGCAGCAGAACCCCATCAGAGTGGTTCTGACCAACGGCGTCGCTGGAGTTGGAAAAACCTTCTCAGTGTTGAAGTTCACTCTGGACTGGGCCGAGGGTTTAGAAAACCAGGACGTCAGTCTGGTGGTTCTACTGTCGTTCAGAGAGCTGAACCTGGTCAGAGATGAGCAGAACAGTCTGCTGACGCTGCTCCATGTTTTCCATCCAACATTACAGAAGGTTACAGCAGAGCAGATCAGCGTCTGCAAACTTCTGTTCATCTTCGACGGCCTGGATGAAAGCAGACTTTCACTGGATTTCCACGACTGTGAGGTCGTTTCAGACGTCACTCAGAAGAAACCAGTCAACGTGCTGTTGACGAACCTCATCAAGGGGAACCTGCTTCCATTAGCTCTCATCTGGATAACTTCCAGACCAGCAGCAGCCAATCAGATCCCTCCTTCATGTGTCGACAGGGTAACAGAAGTCCGAGGATTCACCACTGATGACCAGAAGGAGGAGTACTTCAGTAGGAGATCCAGTGATGAAGATCTGTCCAACACAATCATCTCACACATCAAGAAATCCAGGAGCCTCCACACCATGTGTCAAATCCCAGTCTTCTGCTGGATCAGTTCTACAGTTCTGGAGCACATGTTGACTTCAGACCAGAGGGGAGAACTGCCCAAGACCCTGACAAACCTGTACTCACACTTTATCATGGTCCAGACAAAGAGGAAGACGAAGTACAAAAAAGGACATGAGACCAGTCCAGAGGAGCTGACAGAGGCTGACCAGGAAGTTCTTCTGAAGTTGGGTAGATTGGCATTTGAACAACTGGAGAAAGGAAACATCATGTTTTACCAAGAAGACCTGGAGCAGTGTGGTCTGGATGTCATAGAGGCCTTGGTTTATTCAGGAGTTTGTACAGAGATCTTCAAAACAGAGACTACAATCTTGAAGAAAACACTCTACAGCTTTGTTCATCTGAGTGTTCAGGAGTTTCTGGCTGCAGTCTACATCTACCACTGTTACACCAACAGGAACAAAGAGGTACTAGAGGGGTTTCTGGGAAATTGGGAGGAGAAGGAAGAGAAACAGTACTTTTATTTTGATGAAGATGATAAAGAGGAGGATGACCATAATTCACAACTTGATGTCTTCCTCAGAAAAGCCACGGAAACATCACTCAAAAGTGAAAATGGTCACCTGGATCTGTTCATTCGTTTCCTTCATGGTCTTTGTCTGGAGTCCAACCAGAGAGTTTTGGATCTACTGGGTCCAACAGAGATCAGTCCGGAAACAATACGGACAATCATCAACAACCTGAAGAAGATGAACACTAAGGATGTCTCTCCTGACAGAAGCATCAACATCTTCCATTGTCTGACGGAGATGAACGACCAAACGGTCCATCAGGAGATCCAAGAGTTCCTGAAGTCAGAGAACAGATCAGAGAAGGAACTCTCTGAGATCCAGTGTTCAGCTCTGGCCTACATGCTGCAGATGTCTGAGGAGGTTCTGGATGAGTTGGACCTGAAAAAGTACAACACATCAGATGAGGGACGACGGAGACTGATTCCAGCTGTGAGGAACTGTAGAAAGGCTGAGTAAGTACTGATGTGATATTAATATTATTCACCTGTGTAATTTTTTATTTCTTATACTCAGTGGTGGTCACCTTGTTCTTCAGTGGTGTTCTACCTCACTTAATCCACCTTTTAATATCAATACAAGTATCTGATGTGAGAATGAATGTCATTACTAAAGCAAGAATTCAATGAACATAACTCAGCAGGTCTCCTGTTACTACATCCAGAGCTACACCACATACTTCATCACAATATAATGAGCAATATTTATTGAATAAAATGACAAAAACAGACAAATGTTCACCAAATGTATTAGACTCACTTATTTTTTAAGTTTGTCTGAACCAAATTCATTTATTTTCCTCTGTCAGTCATTGTGGGTTGAAAACAGCTGTTAAATCTAAACTAATAGATTTTAGTTTATACAAGTCATTACAGATGTGGTTTGCTAGCTGCTGTGCTCTTTGACCATCAAATCAAATGATGTAAAAATGCCCTCATTATTTTAAGGCTGCTAGATCACCCCTTTGTAGTCAACATGAAATCTTATTGGGTAAACCAATATGTCCATTCCCTTTATTTGAAGATCCAAAGACTACACTATTGATTCTGAGCCTCAAGGCAGATTATTTTTACCCAGCAAATTATGATGGTGAAATCTGAACACTCAAATGTACATATAGATTACTGGAGGCATTGACCAAAGACTAAAGATACTGAATAAACACAAGTAACTACTGGGAATAATTTAATACCCCTTCAGGCAACAAATATAAAATGTAGGGTGCAAATGTAGGTCAGTAGTTGCTTTTCCATTGGACATATGCGGAAAACTTTACTTATATTTGCTAATGTTGAAAAAATAGAAATGCATAATGTCGCGTTTCCCATTAAATCACAAATGTGATGATTTGTTTTTTATTATCACGAGATGTCACAAGAAGTCATTCCATAAACAAAGCGACCAACATAAATATCTGTTGTTTTGAATCTAGAATACTCGTTTCCCCTCTATCCCGGACCAAATTCAAAAATTGTTTGGTTTCCTCGTGTGTCCACACATACCATGCCATATTTGTTTAAAAACTCTTCTTCTTCACTTGTAACATCTGTTTTGTTTTGTTTTTTTTGTTCACTCTGGTTGATTCTGGTTGCGTAAAAAGGTCTTTCCATTGCAGCTTTGTGTGATATACCAGTTTTGCTATGTCCGAAAAACCACCTCTTGCAAGCACAAAAGCTTTTCATTGAAAACAAGACTTTGGGTGAAATTGTCTTTTTTCCATTAGGCAAATTTTTATGCGCACGTTATATTTGTGCAGTTTGAGGGTCAATGGAAAAGCGACTAAGGATTCTGATTCTTTAGACCAATAGAGAAGGTGTTGCTGGTCCTAACACACCACCACTACTTGTAGTGTTGAACAAAAATGTTAAGCATTATTTGAGTCAGATATTGAATTAATACTTTGCATAATAATTTCTTACATATCTAACCTGTATATATATAGATTTTCTAAGTGTGGACTCTCACAGACTCACTGTGAAATCGTGGCCTCAGCTCTGAAGTCCAACCCATCCCATCTGACATACCTGGATCTCAGCTTGAACACACACCTGACAGATTCAGGAGTGGAGATAATTTGTACTGGACTTCAGCGTCCAAACTGCAGACTGGAGACTCTGAGGTCAGTTCACTGTCACTGTATTGATGTTTGAGTTTTTTGCCTTTGTCTTTTTAAATGAGAATAAAATTAATGCAGAAGAATTAAGTACTTGACCCTTGTTGAATAGACCAGTGATGTGGTTGCATAATAATGTCAAAACATGACTGATTTCAACCTAATCTGATGAAATAATAAGACACAGAAAGAATGGTTCCTCAGTGAACAAGGCTCATTACACATGACAAATGTATAGATGTAAAAATTTAACAATCTTGCCTTGTTAAGAGGGAAACTTGACAGGACAGGTGTTGTCTATTGTGTGCTTAGATGTGTATCTTTGACCAGACAGAGGTGGAATGAGTGTTTAAGTTAGCAGGTACCAATGAATATAAACAATGAAAAGAATGGTGAAAAGCTGAAAAAAAAAAAAAAAGGGACTCTGGCTTCCTGGCTGCACACTTCCAAGGACTGGAAATGACACTGGGACCTCCCAGCATTATATTTGGTATCTGAGTGATAATATGTTGATTGCGATTTGGGATTTTGCCAATGTGTTACATGGCAACAGGCAACAGATGACATGTTTGTGTCTCCCACTCTGCAATCTTGGATTGGAAATTGGATTGGATGAGTCTCATTCAACCCCAAATGTATTCAACATTGAATACTTACAGCATACTTACAGAAAAACATACAGCATTCTGTGCCCTGTTGTTGGCCTCTCACTTCCATATTCTTACACTTTATTTATAACTTAATTATATTTATTAGACTCACTTTTGATGATTTACACTACCTTGTAAAAATGTCAGAATTAGAAACACCTTTTTAATGTTCATTCTCCTGTCTGTGTATGTGTCCATCACTGTCTTGTCTTTCCAATCTGACTTTATTATTGATAGGTTTAATTTACATCATTTATTTTTTTTTTATTCAGGTTGAGTTTGTGCAGTTTGTCAGAGATAAGCTGTTCTTCTCTAGCTTCAGCTTTGAAGTCCCATCACTCTCATTTAAGACACCTGGACCTCAGTGGAAACAACCTGTATGATTCAGGAGTGATGTTGCTTTGTGCTGGATTTCAGAGTCCGAACTGCAGACTGGAGACTCTGAGGTCAGGTCACTGTCTATTCATATTTTACATCTTTTTGTCTTTTCCTGGTTGATTTTTGTCACAAATCCCAACTCTCTCAGGTCATTATTAATTCAGTTAATTCAATCTAGTTCAAACAGAAGGAACACATTGGATATGTAGATATCTCATCTCCACTATTTTACAGAGAAACTGCTGAATTTACTGTTCCTCTGGTATACTTACAAATATGATCACTCCAATGCTCACACTTATATTAAACCTGATAAAGACCCTTCTCACCAGCCCAGGTACTGCCCTATATCACTAATCAACACTAAAAAAAATAAATGAACCATTATTGTATCATTAGGTGTTGAAAAAGCATTCAATAAAATAAACTGGGCTTCTCTTATTAGAAACCTCTATAAGTTTGGAAGTTTTACCTGGAGAGGAACACATTATAAATACTTCAGTATAGCTTTCAGTATGTTATTAATATCAAAACATTAAGACTTATTTCACCAAAAAGGACAAAGCAACACATAGAAAAAGTAATCTCACAGATCAGCACTCGTCTCATGTGACTAATGCATAGATGTAAAAGATGAAACAGTAGAGATGTTGTCTATGGCAGCTTTAAATTAAATTAATCCTCATTTTTATAAATGTCAAATTTTTAATGACAACATCAGATGTTTTATGTATGCTAATGATGTTTTTTTTTATACTTTAGTGCTGTAATTGTATTCAATAATTCAGGATGTTAGTCAATGATCAATGTGTTTTTTGGATGCCAGAAGTGTTTTTGCTATTTGTTTGCCTGTTTACTTTATGCTCACCATAGTGTCTTATCAGTGTCAGAAAAACCTAATCACATCAAAATAAAGTGTTAATGCATGTAATCTATGTAATTTATACTTAATTCAGGTTGAGTGGGTGCAGGTTGTCCGAGATGAGCTGTACTTTTCTGGCCTCAGCACTGGAGTCCAATGCCTCACATCTAAGAATTCTGGACCTGAGTAGAAATGACCTGTATGATTCAGGAGTGGAGATACTTTGTGTTGGACTTCAGAGTCCAAACTGCAGACTGGAGACTCTGGGGTCAGTTGACTTTGTCGTAGATTTACACAATTAACTACTCAATCTAATTTATGCTTAAATATAAGTCACTGTTCTCATGTCTCATACAAAATGATGTAAACGGAAAATATTGTTACTAATGGAAAATGTACAAGATGTCAGGTGTATGTAAAGAGCATCATAAAATAATAACTTAAAAATGTAAATTAATCTGTTTAAACTGCTTAAATATGAGTAATGGTCCTTTAAATGGATAGTTCAAAACCAACCAAACATGACGGTTTTAAGGATTATTTAACTACAGACAGAAAAAAATAAATTACGACTTGTGCTTCTCCTGTGTTCTTTGTTATCAGGCCTCACTGAAGTATGATGGTCTATATCAGTGTTTTTCAACCTTGGGGTTGGGACCCCATGTGGGGTCACTTGGAATTCAAGTGGGGTCCCCTGAAATTTCTAGTAATTGATTTTTTTTTTTAAATTACTAATAAAAAATGTATTGTGAGTTGAGAAAGACAATCACAATACATAAAAAACATGATATGACATATAGCCCTCAAAACAGAGATTTTTTAGGATCACACTATGAATGTAGGGGTAGGAGAAATCTCCCATAAGTCTGTTCTAATCATTGGCAAGGTGGAGGTAAACACAGCAAAAAAGTGCAGCAGTGTGATGAAACACGCAAATATACATATTTTATTCGTAAACAACTTAATCATTTGATCGACTGTTTAATGCTGTTTCAGTGTGTTATAGATCGCATTTCAGCGGTTTATAGTTGATAGTGATGAATAAAAGGCTAGGTTGGCCTGGCCCTGACCTGAACACCTGCAAGCAGGAGGCTCATAGCATGTGTTTAGCTTGTGAGAGACCACTAAGCAGGGCATGTACCAAAAGAGTTGTGTGAGGCCAAACGATAGGGCCATTTAACAGTACATGCTGCTAGAGGCTGTACGAGGTGAGTGTCTAGTAGTACATGCTGGGGGCTGTACGAGGTAAGCATCTCGTAGAGGCTGTGAGAGATAAGCGCCAGGTGCAAATATAAAAAAAGGCATAATATCTGGCCTTGGACACCTTTAGAAAATGTCACAATGACCTAATGGTGGAAAAGTACCAAAAAGATGACCAAAATTAAAGGAGGAGCGCAGGGGTAAAGGATCACACGCCCTGAGCCCCAGAAAAGGTATAAAAGTGGGGATATTCACAGTTGGACCTCAGGTCACTCCTGGGGTGTCTCCTTGTGTTTAACTTGTATTTATACAAATAAACACTCGTATGGCTCTGAAGACTGACTGACTCAACTCTTCCTTGGACTCTAAGAGTGAGTTTCCTGATCTACAATTAAATTTTAAAGTTTGAACTTAGAATCAGTATTTTAATGATAAAATAGAAGATTTGACTGAAAGTGGGAAAAGGCGTCTTCCACATCATTAGCAATGATAATTTTTGGAGATTGTGGTGAAGATGTGATAAGAATAAATCTAACAGGTTATTGCAAAGAGGAGGTATGTGTGACACCTTCAAGCACCATATGTGAGTAGAAGTAAACCTTGGCAAGTAAATCTTGAAACCGTTTATTACACTTGCAGGCAAATGTTTATACTTACAACCCCAAATAAGAAATCATTGGAATAGTTTGGAAAACTCTCAGTGATAGGAAAATTTGCGTTGGGTTGTATTGTGGAGTAAACTGAATCATACAGGGGCAATGACCTTTGCTCAAATATAAAATACTAGTATGTGACCCATTGGGGAACCAATGGGCTGTAGATGTAAGAGTTTTTATGCTGGGGAGAGCAGACTTTTGGGAAAAGATGTTCATCTATATCAGGGGTCGCCAACCTTTTTGAAATGGAGAGCTACTTCTTGGGTACCAATTAATGTGAAGGGCTACCAATTTGATACACACTTCTGAAATAACAAATTTGCTCAATTTACTTTTAATTCTATGTTATTAATAATTAATGATATTCATATATATGAAGACACTGATCATGGTAATGATTTCTCACAATAATTGACAACAACAGGAAACGGGTAAGTATCAGCACATATGCAACACTTTATTTCTATTAATCTCTGAAGGTGTTTACATTTTCCATTCCTAGAAAATCACAACAAATCATTTTCACTAGCCACTAAAAAAAATTTAACAAATTTGTACAAATTATCAATTATCTAACATAAAAATCAATGTTCAGATTTTGAATTCTTGTCATTCTTGTCACATTTTGAACTTATCAAAAAGTCTGCAGCATTTTTAACAGAATTATCATGTTACATTTTACAAACAAATTCAACTTTTGCATGGCACTGCCATGTTGCTACTGAGAGCATCTTTCCTGCCCCAAGCCATAACACTATTCTGACAAAACAATTTACCTGTAATTAACATAATATGCATAACAGATTTATTTATATTGTACTATGTGTTTCTCTATGCTGCTGTTACTACATAAAAATTCTATCTATCTATCTATCTATCTATCTATCTATCGCTCGCTCACTCTCGAGTGTGAACTGAATGCAACCCTGAAGTGACCTGCATGTGCAAAACAGCCTTGGATGTAATTAGGAATGAGGAAATATGTCATATTACGTGACATATCTGGAAGGCTGCGCCATTTTCAACTTAGAAGCTATCAGTTGCTATGGGCAACAGCATAGGACCGACGTGCAGGAAAGAGCCGTATAAATCAAGATTTACCTGAAATGTAGTGAGCTGTGGGATTTTGGTCATTTTTTCCCCATATTCAAGTTTTGTTACATTAACAGTGCACTACATTTCGGGTAAACGGTGCTGCCGTGGCCACCGGGAACATAAGTAAAGCTAGCTTTAAAAATCTGACCTGGCATCTGAAGCCTCAGCCATGCTGCTCTGTGTTTTCCTCTGTTACACTACACAACAACATGCTGGCACGCCTCAATACTAACGTGCTCAAGACCCAATGAATCCACTGCTGAATTTGTTGCCAACTCTTTTAAGAATCGATTTGGATCCATGTAATCGATTTGTTGTTGCAGCACTAACTGTTAGTATAATAGTTTTGCCTAGTCATCATTTTGCTGTCATGTATGAAGTGATAGAAATACAATAAAACTGAAAACGCTGGTGATTAAAGCTAATCGCCTATTCATCTCAGTTCAGCTCAACATAATGAATGTCATTAAAACATAAGGCTGTGATATGTCTGTGATATATTTTCAACCCTTTTTACATTATGCTTCTTTCTCCTGTTCTGCTGCAAACTTGGACAAAAATGTATTCATATGTGACTTAAGGCTTTATGGTCATACATAGATGTTTTAAAATCCACTCTTAGACATTTCCTTATGCATGAAATAGATGAAAGCTCGCTAGGACTGCAGAGGGGGAACTACCCAACAAATGAACTAGTATCTGCTCCTTTATGTAAGGTGGAACACAAGGAGAGGCAAGAAGCCTATAAAATGATCCCCTGTGGGCTACCCATATACATGTTTCAGATCACAGAAAAATACAAGAGGGTGGAATGAGGGCCTCATGTTCACAGGCCAGCACTGTAAAAGTCTGCTGCCATTTGCCAGAAAACACTAGACTTGGTGCCATTTGCGCCCTGTCCTCTTCACAGATGAGAGCAGGTTCACAATGAGCACATGTGACAGACTTGAAAGAGTTGGGAGCCTGACTGGTTTGGTGGTAGTGTAGTGATGGACAAGGGAGGCATATCTTTGAAAATTCATTCAAATTCTTTATTTTGACTTTTATTTATTTTTTATTTTATTTTATTTTTTTATTTCTTTATTTTATTTTGTCTGACAGTAACTCTGAAAATACCCCTTTGAAATGTGTGCTGGATGTGGTTTTGCATTGTCTTGTTGAAGTATGTGTAGGCATCCCTGGAAAAGTTGTCATCTTGAAGGCACCATATTCGTAGCCTTAGTGGTGCATCACAGAATTGCAAACGACACACAACCCTTAACATGATGAAACCTGTCTTCTGGACCTGTTTCTGGTACCATTTCTTCCACCAAAAATTAAAAAAAAAAAAACAAAATCTGGTTGGTTTCGAGCATTATGCATATTTTCCAGTGACGGTCGTTTCCAGATTTTTCTGAGCCCAGAAAAGTCGACACTTCTGGATGCATTTAACGCACTGCTTTCTTTTTTACTAACATTTATGGATGCATCTCTGTGTTGTAATTGGTAGCAAATATCACTGTGGTTCTTAATGGTTCTTTGAGGTGTTTTTACTGGCCAGTTTGGTACCTATAGTTGATAATGGTTTGCCTCCGTATTCTAGTACTTCTACTGGCTACGGCTCACTGGTGGTTGTTGATGTGCTGCCATTTGAGGTTTTATACACATATACACTGAAACACGTCCAGATTTCTTGAATCTATAGATGATATCATTTACTGTACCCAGTGGAAGATTGAAATCCCTTCCTAATTTTCTTTAAGTATTCCAATCATTTTCTCATACATTTGTTGACAAACTGGTGGTCCTCAGCCTATCTTTGCCCCTAAAGGACTAGACCTTCCAAGGATACTGCGTTTATGCAAAGTCATGATTACAGTCACTGGTTCACATCACCTGTTTCATAATAACATTGTGTTTCAGTATTTAAATTCATCATTAACCCTAATTTTCTCCTGTTCCATTTTGTAATGTGTTTAAGCCTGAATGTGAGGAATGGATTTACATTTCTAAATGAAAATGAGTCAACCACAGAAAACATGAAATATGATGTGTTCATACTGTCTACACTGATGCACAAGTACATTTTAATATAGTATGACTGTTTATTTTTCATTTTCCATATTTGACCAACAATTTTTTTTTCTTTGAATTTCTTTGTAATTGTGTTGTTAAAGAAATCATAAATGTCTACTCAAATGGACACAAACAGGGAATCCTCTTATCTTCCAACTGGCAGCATTACTCATTTAAGTACTACAATAAATCAGTATTGAACAGGATGGAAAAATATGATGAAGCCAAGTGTTTTTATACCATTTTATTGCTTGTGGCAAGAAGCGTACAGTAGATGGCATTGTCCACCCAGTGTTTACGTCTGTGTTGCAGTGTAACAGTAGCTGATGTCTTCTCCAAAGCGTACATGTGAGGTTGTTTCTGTGAGCTTGGTTTGTACTAATTCATCCTCCCTAATTTTCAGAGGCATGTGAACTTTCTGAACAATGATGACAGCAGAGCAGTTCACATTTACTGAGCCCCAGGTAAAGTTTAGAACGTTTTCGTTTCCTCTGATCTTTGTTCAGTCAGCTGTTTGTGTCCACTGTCTTTATTCTTTTCTAATACTGAGTAAAGTATTTTTTCTTTCATTATTGTATTGATTACACCATATAAGCTGTAATCCTAAAATGTGTGTGAATAAAGTGAAGTTGTAATATGAGCTTCTGTCTCCTGCTCCCCAGATAGAGGCTACAGTTTGCCACAGTTCAGGCAGGATGATACAGATGTTCTGGATGGCTGGAAACAACCAAGTGTTAATTGTAATGCCCTGCCTTTTTTCCTCGCTCCTGTTCATCATCAAAACCCATTTTAACACCAGACAGTAGGAGCCCTTCACTTCACCTAAACGAGTTTGATCACAATCACTTTAACTACAACTGAGTTTTAGTCGACGGCTTTTAACCCCCACTGTCCCTGTATGAGCTGATAAACGGGCTCACTGTCATTCTATTTGTTTACCTTGGTTAAATAACCCAAAGATAAAAAGGACAAAACTTTTAAACTCACCTTTTGTGCCTATTTAGTTTTGGGTTTTTTTATTATTATTTTTATTTTTGGAATTATTTTTAAATGTTTGGTTGTGGCTTTTTGTTTTGCCTCTGAAAGGGCCTGTACATAGAATGTACGTTCATAGGGTTAAAATGTTGCTGCAGTCTGGTTGTTTCCTCACTGGAACACTTAATGCTTCTCTGAATAAGAAACTCCTTCAACTTGTCTATAACACCATAAGGGCATTTGGTCATTAAATTAATTTCAAGCACTCACTTTTACTTTGACTTTTTTTTTTGCTGTCAACTTAGGCAGTTAATGAACAGCAATTTTGTGAGATTATAGCACCTCATCAGTATCACTGTTTAAAGTTCACTTGTGCCCATCTTCAGGTTGAGATCCATGGGACTGTTACACTGGTCTACAGAAATAATCTGCCTCAGAGATTAAATATGCGAAATGTTAGGTATTTTAACAAGACTAATTGGAAAACAAATTACAAAAGTGCTGGTTTGCTGATGTTTTCAAGGTGTATGATACTGTGTTCTTCCACGTATATATTGGTTTATGGTCACTAAAATGTTCGCTTCATGCTGGTGTCAGTGTTTTAAGTTTTAATGTACAGTAATTGCAGGTGGCCTTTGCACAATGCATATTTTGTTTTTTCCTTAAGGTGAACATTGTCCACTTCATAACTAGCTTTATACGATTGGAAATGCACATTGGTGCTTGGGTGTCTAACACTGATTTTCTTTTGTGTAATTAAGCTGTGTTTTTCTGGGTTTGCATACTGTTTGAGAAATAAAAGTTAACGTGTGTAATAATTTAAACCGGTGGTGACTTTTGTTTCCTCATTGTTTCATGTTCATATCTCATATTTTGAGTCTCCAGAGCATGTAGAAGATCCTCCATCTCTGCTGCTTCAGTCCTCACCCTGATCTTTCCAGTCTGCTGCTACTTTCCACCCATGGCTTGGGTGGTTGCTATTCTTCCCTGGCAACAAGCCCATCATCTCTTGGACACAGTTACCGACGGCAGAGGTTATGTTTTCATCTGGGGTTGTTTGTCAGCTAGCAAGATAACTTAAAAAGTTATGGGTGGATTTTGATGAAATTTTCAGGAAATGTTGATACTGGCCCAAGAAACAAATGATTAAATCTTGGTGGT
>JAPQRP010000003.1:11576807-11595981 GCA_037367295.1 Apogon hyalosoma
TTAGGTGATTATGTCTTATTTTAAGTGTGATGAGATATTTGGACTAGAAATGAGAAAAATACACTTGGTAAGATTTCAGTTTTTGCAGTGTACAGGTTAGAATAATGGACCCTGAGTGCTATCAGGTAACAGGATGAAACCCTTGGACCCTATGCTGGTGCAGTGGGACCTGGGTTCCTCCTGGTGTATGACAATGCCCAGAATCATGTGGTGAGAGTATGCAGGCAGTTCCTGGAGGATGACGGCATTGATCCCATTGCCTGGCCCCCACACTCTCCTGACTTAAATCCAGTAGAACACCTCTGGGACTTTATGTTTTGGTCCATCCAGTGCTGCCATGTTGATCCTCAGACTGTCCGGAGTTCAGTGATGCCCTGGTCCAGATCTGGGAGAAAAGCCCCAAAGACGCCATTCGTGGTGTCATTAGGAGCATGACCCCACGTTGTCATGCATGAATACAAGTATGTGGAGGAAATGCAAACTACTCAGGATCATTCTGAGTTGCTGCAATGACATTTTTGGCAAAATGGAACAGTCTGCTGCATCATTTTTTCACTTTCATTTTCTTTTCGTGTCTTTGATTTCATCCCTCTATAGGGTAATAATTTTCATTTCCCTCAAATGATGTGGTGTCCTTTTGTTCCTAATACATCACCCAGTCAATGTCATGACAGATATCCAAGATTATTTTCCCCCATTTAGATCTGATGTGTTTTTAAAGTGTTCCTCTTATTTTTTGAGCAGTGTTTAAACCGAGACTATACAAGACAACAGTAGAGCAAGTCTCCAGTCTAAGCCTTAAGTATTATTTTTGTCTGTTGTATTTTACTGCTTTCTGATACCTGGACTGTTACAAAAAAGGCGTTCTGGTTTCACTGTATTTTTATATGTAAACTGTATAATTTAACAAAAGAATAAGGAGTAAGAGGGGGAAGGTATCTGGGACCATGCACTGATGTATTACCTTAATGTTTAAAGGTTAACTCGCTTTTTTCAGGTTGAAAATAGTCGTGTGCTGTGGTTTTGAGCATTACACACTTAGATTTGGAGTTGTTTACCTCTGTTTACCAGTATGATGAAGGCCAAGAGAAAGCATTAGGGTTCAGATGTATTATAGGAAAGAACAGAATTCAATTTTTTAGTAAATTCTAGGTCTAGATAAGAATTGAAAAAAGACCACATATGTTTCCAAACTATTGCCCCTACTGTTTTGGGCCATGCACTGAGCAGATTACAGAAAGGTAAATTATGAAGCCAGAGATGCTACATTTGGATGTGTAGCCTTTATAATAGTTTTACAACAACCTGTGACTTTTAAAATGATCTTTTTAATTTACAGATATCATGTATGTAACTGGTGGCATGATTGAAAAAAGACCAAAACATTGCCTTGCTCATGTTACACATCCAGAAGAGAAGGGACTTCATGTGATAAAGGGGCGGAGTCAATGGAGCGAGAAGGCTGATGGTTAAGATAATGCTAAATGCTAGCTTACTGATGGTAAACATAATCAAACATCTGCAGGACCTTGTTCATTTGACGGCATTTTTACTGTAACCCACTGGCCAGTCAGGAAAAAATAAACTTTATGAACCGAAGAGCACCTCTAAATGTTTATTATGGCCAGTGAGTGAGCAATCATAAGTACAATTACAGCCGTTTATCCACGTTAAAATCTTATTAAAGGAGCAATAATTTAAAGATGGTAATGGAGAGTCAGGATAAAAACAAATGAGACCATACTGACCTCTAAGAAAAAAAAATTGTTTTTTTTTTCCCCAGAGAGATGTCCAGTGGGAGCCACACCTTTTTATTACCTCCCCTCTAGTGGCCATCAGTGGTACTACCCATCAATGTATTGGCTTCATTTGGTCCTTCTCCCTTGTCTTGTTGAGAATGGAGATCAAATATAATATGGAGAAATATTTGGATTTCTAGACTATTACCTCTTTGTGGTTTTCTGAGGAAAACAAAAAAAATGTTCCATGGTATTTTGAGCAGGCATTTTTTACAGTGTAAGGGTCAAAGGGCGCTCAGTGTCTTTAATAGCAATGGTAGAAGTCTGGTGTGTAAATGAACACTCCTACACACAGCTGCTCATGGATGTTCTTATTGTACATCCATGGAGCTGCCTTTACACCTACAACATTGCTCAGCTGTTGATGTCAGCTGATATGAGCTGCAGTGCCCAGCTACTAAATTACTTAATGATTAAATAGTCAGAATGTAACATGTACTTTTATCAGTTAAAATTTAAAAGTATTTAATCATCTGAGAAACATATCTTTGCAGTCAGATGTCATATCATCTGAAAACTCTACCATCAGTATTTTTTTTTTTTAAGTTGTAAGCACCACAGGCAAACTCTTGTTTTATCTCCATTTAATTGGTAGGGTCCTAGAAACATCAGACATAGATATATTAAATTCCTGGCATATAGACCCCAAGGTATTTGCATGGGTAGATAGCACTCAAAGGAAAAGAAAACATTCCTTCTTTTAATATGAACAAACCCAACCGCTTAAGGGAGTCCTCTTTAGAAAATGTGACAAGAATTCAGCTATTTATTACCCATTTCCTGGGCCACCTGTGTTGTGTGTAAGTAATGTGACATGTAAGTCTTTATATAAAAGCAGAGGTCAATAAAAGTGTTTAAAACAGATTGACTCAATTTCCTTTATTTCTTTCAAATCTCCTGTTACTGGCATAAACACTTTTCCTCATAAGAGGAAAAAGCAGAGAAACAACTCAAAAATGAGTATAACCCCCACTGAGAGACGACGACAAGAAACTTGCATCTATCTCTGAGGGATATTCAACGATCCAAGCCAATCAGAGACCACCTGGAGGTTCCATTACAGTGCACCATGGGATACTCTCTCCACCCTGGGATGAGAAACCGTTTATGTAGTATGTGCATGTGAGAGGCAGATTGTATGCATGAGTCGAGGAGTAAAACAGGCAGGAACACACTCTAATATGTGTGAAAATACACTCAGTGAAGTTTGCATATCAGTAAAAGAAGAAAAGCAATCACTGCAATGTAAGTCACCCACATGAGCTCGACTTTAAAACCTTAAATTCTGTAAATAAATAGCTCAGAGTTATTAAGTATAAATAACATACTTGTAAGAATTTGGACAAAAATGAGTCATTAAAAGTCTGTATGGTATAAAATAATAGATAGTGATACTGTTTGCACTGATCCACTAAAAGCAACATGTCCTAAGGCCTTTAAGACACATTTGCACAGGTGAATAAGAGTGTAAACACATGTTAGATGAAACTAAAAACCTGCACTTAAAACAAAACATTGCTTGTCACTATGCTTAATGTAGCACCTCAGTCGAGCATGTTGAGGCTGGAAATGGAATTGGACTTGACGATGTGTAACATTTGTGCCAAAATGCGTCAGTAACACATGTAGGGAACACTGGAGTTGCACATTTGCTGTGAGATTAATCTGAGGATTGGGTTGCCTAAAGTCAGTGATTTTACAGTCTGCTTGGTCTTTGTTTTTCGATGATAAAAATCCTCTCTGTTGTCTCTGTGAGTCGGCTGCTCGCTGAAGAGTGGGCGGTCCCAGCGGTGCATTGCAGATCAGGCACAGGTTGCAGCAGGAGGGACTGGAGGTGGAATTCTCCTCATCTATTTGAGCCCTGACCCTAATATCCACATGGCTGGAATATTTGAGTTGCTTTCCATTCCTGCCACACCCCATACATCCTCCCCCTGAGGACCACAAAAAAAGAGCATGGGCTGGGAACAGACAACCATGCTGGATTCTGGGCTTTACCACCACTTCTCAAAGAGGATTCTGTCTTTTGGGAGCCCCAGGTCCATGAGGGTTTGTGAAAAGGCTTCAATCATGGGTGGGGGCCCACATAGGTAACACAAAGTCCTCTTTGGATCTACATGAGCCCGCAGCTCATCTGGTGTTATTCTCCCACCTGGAGAGACAAAGAAAAAAAAACATTAATGGAGTCGAGGGTCGGCCTTCTGACTGTCGACTGCGGAGCTTTGATTGTCTGTTCTACATGATGACACTGATAAATCAACTCAGACAGAGTGTGGTATGATGTGACAGTCGCTCAATCATCCCCACGCAACAAAGAAAAGTGAAAGTGTGTGCGAGTGTGTCTGTGGGCATTACTCACAGTTGACAAACGGCTGGAGGTGTTGGTCAACATCTGTGCTCTGCGTGACATGGAAACCACAGGAGAACTTGTCAGGGAACTCCTGACACACCTCGATGATGGAGCGCTAAAGATGAGGAAAAATGAATGATTTTTTTTATTTTATTTTACACTACTCCATGTCTGTCATATGCAGCACCTGAACACCACAGTAGTGATCACAGTTACTTTTACTCTAATACAAGTAGTTTGTACTTGAGAATTCCATATACTACTACTCCACTATTATGATGTCAGAGACAAATATGGTACTTTTTACTCTGATACATTAATCTAAGAGGTTTAGTTACAAGTTTCTTTTGGATGAATGCTTGACATAAAGGAAAAGAGAGAAAGTAATGTTTTTACAGACGTTTGGGAGTCCACCATACAGAAGCATGTGGATAATCCAGGTTTTTTGGGGTTTTTTTTATGTGAAATCCTGATTACAGTGACTACAAATCATTACATTTTGACCGTTCTAAGTCAGGATCTGAAAACATTTCCAAAATTTCCAGCAAGACGAAGTTGAAAAAAAAAAAGAATGTAAAAAAAGTAGTAATTGTTGTCAAGTCTAATCTGATTTGATTCCAATGTACATGTGTAGTGTCAAGATGTAGTGCCACCTTAAAAAAGTCAGTGCATTTTCTCAACACGTTTTAACAAAGATTATTTTTCAGATTTTATCATTAACATCTTTGAACCATGGCCTTCCAGAATGCAAAATAAAATGCTGACTGAATGTCTGTGGGCTGACAGCTCCACCAAATAGCAATTTGTCCCCCTACGCTTTTCACATGGCTCCATTTCAAGTCATCCAATATGTCACCAAAAATCAAAGTCCAAAAAGTGAAAAGAGAGTTATGTTTTTGTGTCAGAACTTTATTTTTTCTTCTTCTGCCATTAATCACAGATTGAACCCTTAGATTTATCTGGTATCCCTGAATCCCGGGATATAAAACTGGATAAAAGTCCATCTCCAGCACCTCTAACATGACTCTTTAGTATTAATGATCTAATAGATCATAATATCAGTCAGGGACTCAACTAATTTATCACTTTTCCTGTGTTTTGCTGCAGGATTTTTTTAGTCAAGACTTTCATTTATGGTCTAGTATTTTACTTTATTGCACAGTACTTAAATGAATGAGTGAAACTTAACTGAAAAGGTCAGTCTCAACTTTAAATCTTTTCAAAAATGTGTAAAAAATGCCAAAATTGAGTAAAAGGCACATGTAAAGAACGTGTGTGAAATTTGAAACGAATTGGGTGAATAGTGTCTGAGAAATCAGTTGGACAAAAATCTCAGATGGAGTTCCTGGTTTATCTATATACCTCTGTCCTCTGAGTATTTCCTCCACTCCTTCACAACTGAACTCACAGAGCAAAAGTTAGAAGCTTAAAAAAAACACACACACACACCAAAAAGGGCTGCAAATCCTTCACAATCTCTGAAACGGTCAAAAACACACCTTGAAAAGCAGCTCCTGGATGTTTTTGGCGCTGTAACATATATGGACAGATCCAATGTTGTAGCCCCGCCCACCGGCGGCCCGCTTAATGCGCAGCAGATCACTGGAGTGCAACAGAATGGAGTACAGAGGGTTGATCCCTACGCCACCAGCCACGAGCAGCAAATCCACCGAGGGCTCAGCAGGCGAGGGGTCAAAGAAGAAGTCTCCACCGACGCGCATGTCCACGCGGGAGCCTAGTGTACACTGAGGACACACACAAATGTAATGAGACAGTGGAGATGTTGGAAGGGGTGGGTTAGTCTCGCACAGACACCCTTCTACCTTCAGTATCTACAGAGCAGCTGAAATGTAAAAATTCCGTATCCTTGGAAACAATATAAAAAAATCTAAATGCAGAACAAATCTACACAACAGGGTGGATGAAAACAACTTCACAAGTTGCAGAGAGAAGGTCTTTTGAAGTGGAAAGGATCAGCAAATATGCCTTCATCTGCTTTTGTACGCATGATGAGTGAGTGCATGTACACATGATAACGCACACCCCCTTAATCTGCAATCACAGCCCCGACACTATTCCTGCTCAGAAAGAGAAGTCAGAGCACTGTATCAGATAAAAGGATCATCAAACGATCCCAGAGCTGAAAGCTGCGAGTCTCAGAACACTCAACCACATCATAGTGCTCTCTGCTACGTATTTACACACTGTCATCACTCAGAGCTGGGTATTAAGGCCCTTCTTCAAACACAGACGCTGCAAACAAACATGCAGAGCGCAGAGAGAGAAACTATAAGGAAACACTGTTCACATTCACAGCGCTACTCACAAACATAAGGTACAAATATCTATGAGCATGGCCCTGGGACACTAAACACTTCACTTATGAGTGGGTAAAAAGTAGAAACAACTCAGAAAAAGGGATAAAATACAATCAAACTTTGAAAAGGAACAGAGGAAGTTTTAATTAATGTTACAGATGTACAGTGTAGTTTAGTTAGAACGTCTTGTAAGCTGAAGTGGATACACAGGAGAAACGTTTCAGTAAACTTTATCACATGAATTCATTAACTTACTTTTTCACATAGGCCTGGGTAGGTTTGGGTAGCTTTTTTCCCTTAATGCATAAAATCCTCTTTTAAAACTGCATTTTGTGTTTAGTCAAGTCATCTTTGTCTACTGTACGGTATTTTATTTATTGATCTGAGACATATCACTGTGACTTAAGACTATGTTCAGACAACAGGTCTAACACAATTCAGATTTTTTGGCGAAATCTGATTTTTTTTTGTGTGCTCGTTCATATTACACATTAAATGCGACTTCTATCAATGAACTGAATGCGACCCTGAAGTGACCCACATGCGCAAAAGAGGTCTTGGTGTAATACGTGATCACGCAGGCACACGCTGTGTTTACGGAAGTAACATTCCTGGGACGCAGAATTGTGACGTTTATCGCATTTCAATGAAGTAAAAGTGGGACAAATGCGACCTGTCCGTTCAGACTAAAGTTGCATTACAAAATATCAGATACGTTATTGGATTTAGGACCACGTATGAAAGTGGCCTGGGTTGGATTTGAAAAAAAAATAAAATCAGATTTATGCTGTTCAAACTGTCTTTAACAGATCGAATACAGGGCACGTATGGGGAAAAAAATGGATTTGTGCCACATTTGCCTGCAGTCTGAAAGTAGCCAAATATACAAAAAGGACCAATGGCCCTGTCGTACCCGGCATGTTTTATCACGGATCAGTAACAACTTGAATTTGTGAGGTTGTCAGTTTCTGCCAAAAAATCTTGAATTAAGCAACACCCTGGTTGGTAGAAAATGCTTTTAACTAGACCTCGTATATTTGAGGTATTTTTGCAACAGTGAAAATACTTTACAACACTGTAAAAATGTAAATCTTACCAAGTGTATTTTTCTCATTTCTAGTCCAAATATCTCATCACACTTAAAATAAGACAGAATCACCTAAAGAAAACTTTTCAGTGAGATATAAGAACTTATTTTTAGATAATAGATCTTGACAATCTTATTTCAATAAATCTCACCAAAATAATTTTCACTTGTTCCATTGGCAGATTTTTTGCTTGAATTAAGCAAAAAAATCTTGAATTAAGCAAAAAAAAATAAAAAATCTGCCAATGGAACAGAAATAAGATTTTCCAGATCTATTGTCTAAAAATAAGTTCTTATATCTCACTGAAAAGTTATTCCTTAGGTGATTATGTCTTATTTTAAGTTTGATGAGATATTTTTATGAGAAAAATACACTTGGTAAGATTTGGATTTTTCCAGTGTCTATCTTCAGTTTAGTCTCTGGACTATCTGACATTGTAAGGTTTCATAGTGTCCCACGGCAATGAGGACTGATGATCCACCAGAGCAGCTTCATGTCACAATTTTAAAGCTATTTTTTGCAACAAATCTTTCGCTGTGAAAAGTATAAAACCCCAGAATTTGGCGTTTAATCATTTAACATCTGCTATAAATTTCTCCACTTACTTAATCCTGGTTAAAGCTCTGTTCACACTAGCACAGATAATCTCCAAACTTTCCTCTCATCCACATGTAAACAATGTTTTATGTCACTAAAATTGAGATTTATTAAAACGCCATCCACAGTGAAGAAAAAGAAGATGATGATTCTGGTTTTGTGTGTATCCCCATGGACAGAGAAATTAGAAAATGATGGCGTCACTCCCTGATTCACATGTCTATTGTTTTATTTATTTAATAACTGAAAGTCATAATAGTGCCAGATCTCCAGAGGACACATTTCATATTCAATAAGCTCTGTGCTGAAAACTAAATAACTCATCTCCATGTTTAATACATGTATGAACAGGTCTCAGTACTTTCACATGACATGTTACAATTTACAGAGATACAATTTTGGAGTAAAAATACTTAAATTACTGCTGCATGACACATGGACTGAGTGTTTTTTTTCTCTTTATGCAAATGTACAAAACATGCTGTTCCATTAGAAACTGATACTTAAATAAAACACAGGGCTTTAGCTATGATGTTAAACTACAATTGTGATCAATATTACATAAAAATGTTTAATGATAAGTTTTTATGAACGCAAATATGTTGTGACACTTGGACAGCAGTTTGTCACTTTGTTCAGTATCAGAATAAAAGACTTTGAAACTAAAACACTGCAAATATGCTAATAAACATTTATTTAACATACATATTACAACTGAAGTGATATATTCAGCTAATAGTAGAGCATATTTGACAAATAACTGGATTGTACATAACCTTTCTATATTCTTGTGCTGTTGAATAATTAGTTCCTACAGATTCACAGACTTAAATATCACTTATACAAGCAAGAAAAAATATTATCAAAGTTAATATTGCATTTACATATTTTAGTTCTTTTTAGATTTAATTTTATATTAATTATATCGTTTCTTCTACAAGTGATGCTGAAATTTTGCAAGCAGTTCCATAAAATAGAGTTCTTAAACTAAAAAATGAGCCTATTTGAGAAATGATAGGTGAAACTTTAATTTTTGACACTGATGTTCACTTTCACTTGATCTGGCACAATAGTGTAAGTTGGTGCATTACCAGCAGTAGATATACCGATGTTCTGGCAAATCTACTTCAAAAACCTGAACTGACACTTACAAATGTAAATTAGCTGTAAGTCTGTAACATGCTGTCAACTTTTTGACACGTTAAAAGCCTCTTTGTCTGCTATGTGTGAAGTCTGTGAAACCATTTGTACCATTTATACCAGTGTGTGTATATGTGTGTGCTTCTGTGTTCTAATGTGGACAGATATACTGTGTTTTATAAAATAAAAGCCATTTGGACAGATTTTACTATTTTTTAAAAATACAGCTAAAGAAAGATAACTTTATTAATGTGGACAGAACGTAATTCAACATCAGACCTGTACCTGTGTCTACTTCCTAAATGCTTCAGGATACTTTGCTGTACTCTTTCTTTATACTTTTGTAACTCTTCTCTCTCCCCTGTCAGTTCATCTACGTGCAACGTATCGCCATCAAGTGAACCATAAATAAATAAATAAATAAATAAATAAATAAATGTTGCTCCGATACTCGCTGCTCCACTCACCATGGTGTGAATCCAGTGTGCTGGAGGGTGTTGGGTGTATTTGACAGCCAATTCAATGACGCCCTCTCTCTGCAGTAAACCCGGACTGGAGCACATGGAGAAACCCCCCACCGTCTCCATCCCAGGAATAAAGAAATCCACCCTGCACACAGAACACAGAAGGCCACATGATGATTAATTACATTTCATGCAATGATGTTTCTGTGCATGCATTTGTTGTTTAGAAATATCCCTGTATGCAAGGCACCAGACCAACTTTTTCTCAGTAGAAGCACTGAAGCTCTGTGCTAAAAATTTTGGGAGCATCAGCACAAAATCTGGAAACACGTTCATATTTTCCTGTCTGAGGTATTGACAATAAAAGCAATGAATTCATCCTACATTTGTATTGTCTGTGGATGTGAGTAACGATTTAGCTTATTCTGCTGTACAGCTCCACCGCTGTCTGTTAAAAACACACCCCTGAGCCTCATCGTTGCACTGTGTAATGCATATCATCCTGATGAAATTACTTTTTCAGAGAACAGTTCAGTAGTCCAATGATGAAAGTCACTTTTTTGTATCTGAAAAGTCCTCAACCTGATGTACAGTACTGAGTAACAGTCCAGGCCAACATTGGGTCTGTTGGTTTAGTGAAGTTCTAATGATCACACATGTGCATACAATGTATTAAGATACAGTCTGATATATGTCAGAATCAGAATCTCTTTATTGTCATTGTACAAGTACAATGAAACTGAGGTAGAGCACTACAGTTTAGTGGAGGAAATTACAAAGCACAACAATAATAATAGAGGGCACACTTATTTACATTAGAAAAAATAAAGAATAAAAGTATTGCAACTAGGAACGTTTGTAAAAAATATAGAATTAAGTAGTGCAAATAGCATGAGAGTAGTGCAAGTGACATTGGAAATAGTGCAAATGACATGAGAAAATAAATATTGTGGGAAATAAATAGTGTGAGAAGATAAAATAATATGGAAGACTGTAAACACTGGACAGATATTGCACGTTATAGGATATGATGATAGGATATGATGAGATTATTGCAGTGAACATCAGTGTAATTGCGGGTGTTCTATTGATATTCTGTTGGGTTATTTATTATGGCTGATAGCTTTGGGAAAGAAGCTATCTCTCAGTGAAATATGTATGGCAGTAAAAACTAAAGGTTCAGTGAAAAACAGCTTCTACAGTGCATCCGGAAAGTATTCAAACCCCTTCATTTTTTCTACATTTTGTTATGTTACAGCCTTATTCCAAAATGGATTCAGTTTTTTTTTTCTTATCAGTCTACATACAATATCCCATCATGACAAAGTGAAAAAAAAAATTAGAAATTTTTGCAAATGCATTAAAAATAAAAAAAACTGAAATATCACATGTACATAAGTATTCACTCCCTTTGCTATGACACTCAAAACTGAGCTCTGGTGCATCTTGTTTCCACTGATCATCCTTGAGATGTTTCTACAATTGACTGGAGTCCACCTGTGGTAAATTCAATTGACTGGACTTGAATTAATTTAATCCATTTCGGACTAAGGCTGTAACATAACAAAATGCGGAAAAAGTGAAGGGGGTTTAACACTTTGCACTGTAAACCAAAGTGGTTGGATTTAGTGTCACCTCCCTTTGCACTTAACATGTCTTTAACCATTTTGTACAGATAATATGAGATTGACTGCATGAATTTTCTGATGTTTTATACCAGGTTTCATTCAACACGTCAGATGTTTCTAAACTGTTTGTGGTGCTTCTTGTCATGGGATCAGAGGTCACACTAAATAGTCACTTTAACCCAGAAAGATTATTTTTGTGTCAGTTCCCAAATGAATTTCTCTCTCCACTTAACCATTCTTAAGTGATTTATCACCATTTATTCTAATATTATCCCCTGCATTTTGCGTGTTTTCAGTGAAAATTAGGTATTTTCATGTATTTAATTTGCTGATCGTGTAGATGTCCATAAAAGCTCTGATTAAAGTTAAGGATTATTATATCAGAAACAGAGAAAATGGAAGAAGTGACTATTTCTACAAAATATGCCATTAAATAAACATAAACTCAGTGTCTCCATCCACTGTCATTGATCCAACTCCATGGGTTTTACTGTTGAATCGATGTTGTAGAAGATGACGGTGTTTCCACGTTCACTACGGAGCCTCTGAACATCCAAATGGGTCATATCTGATGACCATGAAAAGATGACAAACTGTATTTTACACCAATTATTTACATGTATTAGTAGGAGTAGTGGTTGAACAGGTGTTGAACAGTTTAGATCAGTAGATGCTTTTGGTCTGTGATGGATGTTTGGATCTTTATGGGTTAAATCTAGTTTCTATTTAACAGTCTAAATTTATTCGATCTCATTCTGACCTTTAACTGCTGCTAAACTGTATGAACGGTGTTATACAAATAGAAATTGATTGATCTGACCCTGAAAATGTGTTTTAGCTCATGTGATGGCTGATTTGATATTGTGATTAACAAGATAATCAGGATGTTACTCCAGGAAGACAGATATCTACACAGAAAAACACGCTGACATTTAAAATCCAATATGTTGTAATTAGACCCCCGTCGCCCCCCTACTCCTGCTGCCCTGGTGGCATTTTTTGCTGATTGCTTACCTCTCATTCATGCTGCTAATAGAAGTTTAATAAGCTGTTCCCATTATGCCCCTTATTGCACAAAAGATACAGATGGCAGACGAGTAATGGAGGATGACTGTGCCAGTGTGGACAGACAGACAAATGTACCTCATATCCTCCTGAGAACCAGGAAAGCAAATGTTTTGGCTTTTACATGAAATAATTATCTTGATTGGAAAAAGCAAAATGCAGCAGTTTTTCAGATACACACAATTTTTTATTTTATTTTTTTAATGGAATGTCCTTTGCGGTGGATAGGATTTTTTTTCTAAGTAAAGCAGTCAAACTCTTGTCCCCTACACAGGACAAAAATGCGTTGCTGGGTCTAAGGAGGATATTCTCAGATGTTTCCAACGCTGAGCTGTTCGTGGGCACCATCTGCTGGAGGAGGCCTGTTTGACAGACACGGTCTCCTCACCTACAAAAACTAGGACCTGTAGCCCTGTATCTCACCTACATATTCTATCAAGAATCAATAACCATTTGAATTTGTGAGGTTGTCAGGTTCCGTTGTTATGTTTCAGCCCTGTGGTCTTGATGCACAAGATCAATTTCCCAATAGAAGTGGGTGGTACTTTCAATGGAGGACAAGTCAACTAATTAAAGGAAAGTCCACATGTAACTTCCAACAAACTTTGTAGACATTGTCCCAAGGAAACTACGTAAAAAATGTAAAATAAATCCAACCTGTAGTTTTGGAGAAGATGACTGTTGGAATGTGGACATTGGTGACCTTGAGTTTGACCCTTCACGGTCACTCCAGGTCAAAGGTCATGGCACAGTCACTGATAACGCACTTATCAGTTCCAGATACTTACATCAAACGCCACTTCTAAAGCCTAGATGTGGAAAAAAAACGTACAACTCAAACATAGTCTTTAGCCGGCTCAGACTAGCCGTCTGCCCGCTGCCACCCTCTGTCTTCTTCACATTACTCCCCTCTTCACATTCTAACCCATCTTGGTTCAAAGGTCACCATTAATTTTTAGTCAATAGGAATACAGAAAATAAACATTACTTTCACATAAAATACAGGCCTTAAGAAAATAAATACACTGTGACATAGGAAGTTTTAAAAACATTTGTACATTCCATTTGACATATCTTATATTAATATTTGACAATTTTAATCAATTGGTAGGAAGACACAACACACGATACCTGATTAAAACAAAACATGTGATAATTATTCACTCCTTTCACGCCACTTCAGCTCCCGAACGTGCTGTAATCCATGGGGATACAACACCTCCCCACCCACACTTAGGGTGCACATTAAAAAATTTAATTATATCTAAAAAAAGCTGATAAGCATCATTATATACACACACATTGACTTAAATTCACACAATAACCCTTGAACATAAAATAAAACACGATACAGCATAATATCCAATACCCACAATGCAATGCAGCAAAGCAAATGTATACATGTCATGTAGTAATGGAATACGTGCTGCAGTGTTGTGTAAATCTGGCTTTTCTGAGTCAGTGCTCAGTCAGTCACTTTGTCTTATATTTTGTGTGGCCTGCGTTTTTTTTTTTTAATTATTATTTATGTCTTACACAATATCACATTAATAGTCAAACAATGTATTTTCATCAACTGAAATAGCTAATTGATTTTGTGTCACTGTAGGCATGATCTTCACAGCACCCCTTATTTGAAATGGGTTCCTACGGCTATGCATGGATCCAAATGAAAGTCCGTATATGATATCCTATCAGTGCTCAATAGTAACTATATCGATATCTCCAACCATTTCCATGTTATAAGCCATTGACATTATACAGGGCTCCTACAGGTTTCAACAAGTCACATTAAAGACTTTTTAAAACCTTTTTAAGACTACTTAAAACAGAATTTAATGCCCATTTAACAGCCATACTGGCAAAAATGTGTGTCCCCTAGAATTTAGGAAAATTGATTTATTTACTCCAATGCCTTGATTCCAACCATTCCAAGTTATTTCTCACTGGGGGCTGCAAAGTTAGCGATAACTGGTTCCTAATTTCAATATAAATTGTTGGGTTTGAAGAGATGGAACTAAGTCGACTAACGTTACTTTCTTTGCAGCTTGGACATTTCCCAGACACATTTAAACACATTACAGTGAACAAGTTTATGGCAACATAATTTAAGACCTACCATATCAAATTCAAGACTTTTAAGACTTTTTAATATCCCACAGGAAGCCTGATTATAAGTGAAGGCAAATTTTTAATGTTTCAGAAATTTGTCAAATATTTTAAAATCCCAATAACGTGAAAGAAATGTGTAGACATTGTCCCATGGAAGGTACATATAACATCTGAAATGAATCTGAAGATGAAGGAGACTCCAGACACAGTGCTTTCACAATAGCTCATGGCCTAGTGGCTGATGAGCAGAAATAAAGATACAGGGTAATAAAGGGAAGAAAAGAGGAATAAAGGGAAGACAAGAGGAAGTAATTGTTTGAAGGCTGAATTTTATTTGGAAAAACCCTGGTTACATGCTCTCCTCACCACTTGCAGTAGTCTGTTGTTGTTGGTTATGTCCTACACATAACAGTTAGTTGATAAGCATGTCATGACTGACGCTAAAGTGTCAGTGTACAGTGTGACTGTATATACAGTGAGCACATGTGAGACAATATAATCTCTATGAAAACATACTCAGAAAGGGATTCTCTCAAATAAATAAACACAAGTGCACCAGCGGTAGTGACAGCTCCTTGACAACGCACAGAAAACATAAATCAAACACAGATGGTTCAGGCACTATTAACTTCATTTTCAACAACAAACCCGAAGGACAATGTCTCTTCCCCTCTTTGTCCTCTTTCTAAGCCGTGGCTTTAGCTTATTGATCTGTCCAGTTCCATGGAAGCACCATCAACCTCTCAGTCTAATGGCCAATTAGGGAACAAAACCAAAGCTACTTCAATACTGACATAAGATCTATGCAGTTCAAAGTAAAAGTGACTTGTCAGAGTCGCACTAATCACTTCGAGAGGGATTGAGGATGAAAGAAGAAGGAAGGGTACGACATTAAGGATGAAATATTTCCACATATTTGGTGTGAATTTTCCATCGTTTATACAACGTGGATCTTAATTTTGACAGCAGAAGAAGAAAGGCATGGTTCAGTGCTACGGTAACTACAAAGAGCCAACTAACCCCATGGCAGATTTGACAGACTGCACCTGTTTAAGTCTGAACGTGTGTGGGATTTTACGGATGTGTTTCTAAAAAGGTACAAGTGGGAGTACTACATCTAGCCAGCAGAGTCAGTCTCCAAAGCAGGGACATGAGAGGACAGGAGTGGGAGATATTCGCAGCTTTGACTGCATAGTTAGTGGATTTTTACCAGGCACAAATTCCAATATTTTTAAGATAGTTATCATTTGGAAGGTTGTTTGGTCTTCGTGTACTTTCCATGTCCAAAATACAGAAGAATGGAAAAGAAGTCAAATTTTACTGTCCAGAGGCACAGATATCACCAGCTTTCATTGGGCTATTTACAAGAATATTTTACCCTTTTGGAAAACATTTAACCATATTCATGTACTATAAATATGGAGCCACAGCCAAATTAATCTTAGTCTAACTTAACATTAAGACGAATCAGGTAAACAAGGGTAAAGAAGCTATGTTTCATTTGTCTAAAAATTAAGCATCACCTTTAAAGTTCAGTAATTGTATTGTTGTTACTTATGATTAACAATTACTAAAAGTAATATAAACCTATTAAAAAAAGGGATTTGAGAAGCAACCAGTGGTAACATAGGACAAAACACCCTCTAAAGCTGTAGTGTCAAGATGAAACAAATGACATACATTTTGCTAGGTGGGTTTTGGGCTTTTGCAATGTCTGTGCCAGTTTATTAGCTCTATATGTAAAGTCCAGGATTGAATGTTTGGAGAATGACTTTTGTCATTTTATTCTCAGTAAGTATTTCTTTAAATAGTTCCAGTGAAAACTGGTGATATCATTACCTGCAGACAATCTGTTATGATGATTTCTGAAAAGACAAGTTTGAGATTTCAAATGTACATATTTAAGGTGCAATGTGTAGGATTTAGTGTCATCTATTAGTGGTGAGAGAGGATCCAACTTTCTACCCCTCATCTGACCCTCTGAATAGTAAGAGCTGTTCTAACCACTGTAAGTTGTAAATCACATATGCAGCAGCTTTTAAAGATGAAACCAAATAGTTGTCATATTCCATTTCTGCTCACAGATCCCCCTAAAACCTAAACACTGCACCTTTAAAATTTGGCGGAACATGATCAAAACTTCACTGTGCCTCAATAGACTAAGCTCAAACAGGCGTCCCATTAGTATCGAAAACCAAAGTATCTTAATGGCTAGTTAGAACTTTTTTTTTTTTACATTTTTGGCGAACTGACCCTTAGAGTTATTTTTCTGATTAATCAAAAACAAGTCAAGTACTCTTAAGTGGATAGTATCTGTGTGTAATCACAACAGTGATAAGCTGTTCAGTAGTGCCATGTTTGGTCGTACAGTATGAACAGTGTCGGACAGTGTTTGGGCTCCAGGTGACTGTTCAACAGCCAGTCCTTGGCCCCGCCCAAGTCGTGGAAACCCTGATGGTCACCAGCAATCTAGGCTACTCCTGGGGCCCCGGGGCCTTCATGGCCATGCTGGCTCCGACCATGGCTGGATAACTCCGGTTCCTCCTTATTCCATCAGGCCCAAAAGGGGAGCCGGATCTCCGCAGCCCGCCCAGAGGTCCCAGGATGGGGCCGGGACTCCCTGCTCTGCCTCCTGGAGCTCCAGACACACCGAGCCGCTTCACCTTGTCCAGCAGGTTGAGGTTGTGAACTGACACACTCACATCAGTCTGGCTTTCACAGTCCCTCCCCCTCTGACGACCTCTCACTCCCCCCGTCACCTCCTTCAGAATGGAACGGGCTGGTTTAGACGCCAGGAAGTTGTCGTAAGACGGGCTCTTAAAGTCAAAGCCTGCAGGCGTGGGTGCAGCTGAAGCTCCCTGTCCTGTGGGGGAGTTGGGAGGAGTAGAGGGGCGAAGAATGTTGGGGTTGGGTGTTCTGTTGGGGGCCACTGAAGTGCTGAGTAAAACTCCTCCGCTGCTCTGATTGTGCTCCAGGCCCTGGTTGTGGTGGTACATTGCTGCTGAGATCCCTCTCTCCTGGAGAAGGCGCACTAACCCCAGGGAGGTGCTGGTGGTGCGTGTTGCATCTCTGCAGAAACACAGAAAGTGAGAATGAATAAAACAGAGGTGTCAAACATACGTAAAAGAGGCCCACCAAAGCGTCCAATCTGATGTAAAAAAAATTACACTGAATATATTAACAGTCAGGAGTGTCAAACTTAATTTAGTTCAGGAGCCATGTACAGACCAATCTGATCTCAAGTGGACTATACCAGTAAAATACTGATCTAGTACCTTATAAATACAGAGAACTCCAACTTTTTCTCTTAGTTTTAGTGTGGAAAAAGTGAAATTACATCATGAAAATACCTTCATTGAAAAACAATCCTTTCACAAAAAATGTGAATAATCTAAACAACCATGAACAATCTAATTTCTTAATTTCTTAAGAAAAATAAGTGGAATTTCAAGAATATTATGCCTGTTGCTAAATGTTTTGTGCCTATGTAGTATCCACTGCCATCTGTAAGTTATAATGTACATGAATATATGAGAAGCTGAGGCATAATATTGTCATAATTACACTGACATTTTTTTGCAGTTGTAATTTATGGGTAATTATACTGTTATTTTACTGGCCTGGCCTGCTTGAGATCAAATTAAGCCCCTGAACTCAAATGAGTTTGACACTCCTGGGATAAGATGTTACGCATTAACTCTAATAAAGAATCCTCTCATATTTCCTATTTTTATTTCCAGATCCCCAGATGTACTTGTTGGAAATACAATAACTGGTCTGTCTTTTTCTTGCATACCCTTGAAGGTACAAAATTGAATGCAGCATAAGATGAGGTAGTTTCTGTGCATATTTGGAGCCTTGCCTGAGGTTGGTAGAAGATTCAGATGGCCTGAGACTGAGCCTGCGAGGTGTGCACGGTGTAGCAGCAGGAGTACCCAACAAAGAACTGGTCATTACACATGAGGATGACGCTGGGACTGGGTTCAGACTGAAAAACAGAATAAATACATTTAGAAAATCAGGACTAAAAGCTGGTACTTCATGCTGACTTCAATAACTGTAACATTTATGACTTGTTGTGGACAAAAGACGTTTTTTGTTTAAGCCATTCATATATTATTTACATCCTACTTTCATACAGTCATCTGTTTGGGACTACTCAGTTTAACTGTTTTTACAGCATGTGCCATTAAAGGGAGAAGAATATGTGGATCCATGTGGACATAACAGAACCTAGTGATTTCTTATTGCAAACTGTATGATGGCAGACATTTAATTGATAAAGATTGTCTGGGGAATTTGTTGCAATTGTTTCAGCCCTGTGACACATTACTAAAGAAAGAACAGGTACATTTAGGACTAATACTGAAGTAAAACCTTTAAAAAAATGACATGAACTGAAACATATGATCATGATTTGGTACAAAGGCAGTGTCCAGGAACAAAGACACACTGAGGATCAGCACCTAGATGTCAAATATGTGAGGAAATCATTGGAAATTTTTAAAACTACAATATGCAATTGTGCAAAAAATTATTAGACCATCAAAAGTCATCAAAAATAATGGTTATGCAATCAAGTACTAACTTCTGTGTGTATCATGTGACTAAAA
>JAPQRP010000003.1:11609025-11619355 GCA_037367295.1 Apogon hyalosoma
TATCTATCTATCTATCTATCTATCTATCTATCTATCTATCTATCTATCTATCTATCTGTCTGTTTGTCTGTCTGTCTATCTATCTATCTATCTATCTATCTGTCTATCTATCTGTCTGTCTGTCTGTCTGTCTAAACATTTTAGATCAGTAGATGCTTTTGGCTGGTGATGGATGTTTGGGTCATTATGGGTTAATGTTTGCAGAAAATACCAAAAATAGTCAGTTGCCTAATAAGGGATTAAATAATTAATAATACAATATTCTATGTTATAAAAGGGGAGTGGACTGTTTGTGTGTCTCTGGCATCACACAAATCTAGAAAGAGTTGACTGCTGCAGTTTGGCATACGTGTGTATTTTTGGTTAAGGAAGAGACTTGTGAAAACAGCAGGTTGATAGGACCAATATTTTGCCAGATATTAGTCATTTTGGAATACAATAGCCTTACAATTATGTTGCTATGCTAATCATAAAGTCATAGAGCTGAAGTGGGTTACCTAGCAACAGATAACATTGCCATGGTATCAAATTTCATGTGCAGAGACATGCCAGCTGAGAGGTTATTCAACTGAATAACAGCATAAAAACTACCACATCAACCCCCCACAGGTCAACACACCATAGTATAAATATAATAATGCGAAGTACGGTATTTCACTTCTGTTGTGCAGCATCTTTTTCTGCACACATGCACCCAACACTGGAAGTATTTAATCTCATTTTAGGAACACTGTAAATCTGTAGATATTCTATGCAATAACACAGGGATAATATTGAGTATCATATATTTATGTACACGACAAATGTGGAGAAAAATCTCTCTTTGGATAATGCAGTTATATTTTGTGTCACATAATGCATAGCATTATCTTTTAAATGTCACTCACTGACTAAATAAGTCACTCATTCCAAGATGTGTTTAAACACAAACCATGCTACATTTTTACAGATCAGTGGGTTGGATTTAGGATGTTTCTTGTGCTATATTGTTGTGTTAATAAGTTAAACACAGTAAGTATATACAGAGCGTTAATGTGACATATGTGAACAAAAGCAAAATTAAACCATTATGTGCTCTGGCATACATTGCGAGATACAAAACATTAAAACTAAACCATTCTATCACAGTTTTATTCAATATTGACTCAAAGTGTGAAAACTAGAGCGCTGTACATAATTTAGGTTCATTTTGTGATTAAAAACTAAAATTCAGAGGAGAAAGAAACATGCAAACAGTAAGTAAATAGGTGAATACCACTGTGGTTCATCATGTCAGGATCCTGTCATCGAGCTTAATGGTTTAGTGTGAAGTAGGAAGCATCTGACATGAGCAGAGCCATCATTAACGTAAACAGTACTCTTCCAGCTACATGTAAAAATGTCTGTGTTTATCGTAGAATGTTGGTGGGGATACTTTAGCTACATAATTGGAGTTTCTGTGCATGAGTCTATGGTGGATTTTTAGGCAAAGGGCAAAATCTACAGGAAACCCAAAATTCAGGCAGTTTAAGTAAAAAATAACACAATAAGGCTTTAAGGCATTGTCTATTGCTTTTAGATATTATCGTGTTGGTGAGTAACAGTATAGTAGATATAGTATATAATAGTGTAAGATAAGTAGATAAGTATTGTGCTTCTTTCAGGGTTTTGTGCAGAGCAACTATTAAAAACCTTAAATTAAACCTAAGCAGACCCAGTGTATTATTATAATCACAATACTTTCAATTTAAGAGCACATACATGTAAACAATCTACAGAAAATTACAGAATTACAAAATTATTAGACCACCCTTGTTTTCTTCCATTTCTTGTTCATTTTATTGCCTGGTACAACAAAAGGCACATTTGTTTGGACAAATATAATGATAACAACAAAAACACCTCATAGTAGTTTAATTTCAGAGCTGATATCTATCCATTTTACATGTTTTTTTGATAATAACCAAAATCACTTCAGTTCTTCCATCAATATCTATGGCATTGTACTGACAAAAACAGTGCTTTTAGGCATTCCATGTTTTCTTTTCTGTCAGTTTTAGTCATATGATACATACAGGAGTTAGTACTGGATTGCATAACCATTGGTTTTGATGACTTTTGATGGTCTAATAATTCTTTCAGCGACTGTATATGTCTATTCACCGTAAAGCTGGGATAAATTTGTTTTCAGACACATTCCTCTATTTATTCCCATTCATATGCACCAGTAATCACCTTTGACCAGGTTAAATTATAACAAACTGAGTCACAGTTAATTAGCAATAATAAATCAAATCATTTCATAAGAAGAGGTTAAAATATTTTATTCCAACTTCATGGAAAACACTGCATTACTGGTACATCATGGGCTGTGTGTGTGTGTGTGTGTGTGTGTGTGTGTGTGTGTGTGTGTGTGAACATATTTTGGCCATCATTGTCATTCTATTGTATTGTTAAACAAACAAATTACATTAAAGGAGAGGAAAAAACAAAAAAAACTGACACCAATGTTAGACTTGAATCTACGAGGACAAAAGCATGCATCACATGGGCCAATAAGTTACCTGAGCAACTGAAACTGGCGCCAGGCCAAACTGCTCCCCTCACCTAATATGAACTTACAACACATACAATTGCACCTTTAGTGTGGTAACACCGTCTAAGCAGAGTCTTGTCTTCTTCCTGTCGCACGCACACTTGAATAATGAGATATTTCATCATGGGGTCTAACTTCAGACCATGATGCCACACATGCGCACTGCTGAGCGCATCCTGGTTTTTGGTCAGTTATTGTTGCAGTGGCACATGGGCTGAATAACCGTCTGTCTTTCTCATTCCATTCATTTGCATCACGGTATGATAGGCCAAATAACTGGGCGTCCAAAATTAATTTAGCTCTCTGTGTTGGGTTGGGTTTTCCTGGTACAAAGGCTCCTTTTTTAATCTGTTACTGAAGAGGCGCACGCTCCCATGGGGTATGTTGCCACGCAACAGGTAGCCCCACCCACGTTTTCAGTCGATTCACCTGAGAAATGCTCACATGACCGACTCTGACATTTCATCCAATCGGGAGTGAGGACAGGTGCTTCTACTTGGAGAGTTTCGGAGGCGGAAACCTGCAGGTCCAGTAGACGAAAGCCGCTCCTTATAAATGTGTCAATTCATTCGTGGTTTTCTGACGACCTGCTGAAGAAGAGTAAAGACACTGACAAGAGCAACCTGAGGAAAATGTTAAAGTGTCTGTAGGAGGGAGATGTGAGCAGTCCGCGTCCGTGCGTAAAATGGATGCGGTGCCGCTTCTCTGAAGGATTGTTCTCAGCTCAACTACTTCAGTACTTGAGCACAGAAGGAGAAGAAGAGGAGGACACTGGACGGTCCTGTGGATTCAGATCTCAGCACCATCTAAAGTCTTTACATTGTGCTTTGGGTCGTTTTAAGTTTCCACTTTACCTGTTCGAGCTCAGGTAAGTGTCCATTAGGGCTTTTTTTGCGCATTGTTCACCTATGAATCACGGCTTAGTTTTACTCATCTGTTCTCACGACTCATTAAACCAGTTTTACAGAAAAGGTGAACATGGTTACACTGGTTATTCCTAGGATTAGTTGGTGAGAAGTCGCTTCATCTTTTGAAAATGGCCTTTCCTTTCAGATATATTCACACGAAGGGTGAGGCATTTTAACAGATGTTTGATGGATGATCAGGGTGAGGATGAAGGTGTGGAGCAGAATGAATGCCAGAACACTCATAATAACCATCTTTTTAAAGAAATATTTCGTTAAAGATGTTAAGATTTGTGACATGACAGCATAATGTTACAAACGAACAGTGTTTGATGTTTTGTGTAAGATTAGACAAGTGGGGGCAGGTGGGGAAAGAGAAGGTTAAATGAGATGAATGATCTCACAACCAGAACATTACTGTGAAACAGCTGATAGTCTAATGGCATTCCTGTTCTTGTCTCCTCTAGTCAAAGATGACAGAGAGGATTCCATGGTGGAGGTCTTTCCTGCCAAAGAGGAGGACTGGAAGCTCCAAGGATGCAGGTTCCAAGGACACAGGCTCCAAGGATGCAAGTTCCTGCGTTTTTGATCCAGACTTTGATCCTTTTGCAGTGCCTGAGAGGCCCAAAGAGCCCACCCCTGCCGCCTCTAAGACCACCGCTGACCAGTCTGTGTCTCCATCCGATCCCAGCAAGAACACCAGCCTGCTCAGTGATGAAACTTTCGACGATACCCACCTGGATTCGGTCTTCAACGAGCAGACGTGTCGTAGAAACATGAGGGTTTCACGATCGGGTCGCTTTAAAGAGAAGCGGAGGCAACGGCAGAGCCTTCCCATTCAGGAGAATGACACAGAGAATGTGGCATCAGGGAAGGAGGACATGCGATGATGGAGAGGAGGATGAGGAGATGATCAAAGACTGCTTTATAAAGATGCTTGAACAGAAAGAGAAGGAGACAGAATTCATGAAGATGCCTCAGTCTTTTGAGGCATGCATTTTGGTTGTGATGAAGAGGAGCATTCAACTTTTAGCCCAACACAGCAGGATTACAACTGCATATATTTAACATGCAGCTGATGAAATTAGACAAGAATATAGTTTTGGATATTCACTGAAGGGCTTATGCCAGACAGCTGCAGAAAGATAACCTTTTTTTTTTTAATGATGGTTAATCAACCATTTTTCAACAACAACAACCACCCACAATTCAAAAGAGAAGACAAAGAAGTCATGTAGTGAGCGCTCAGGAGCTCAGTATAATTAATGTCCCACGGTGTCCATTATTAGCCGTGGACAGTGTCATTGTGATTGGACAGTTAGTCAAATTTCAGTGGGAGACACGTACCATGAATGCCGTTTTCTGTTAAGACAAAGTGAGATCTGCTTCAGGAGATTACTGTCCATATGATGTTTACATTATTTACAATGCTTTTATTACAAGAATGTTGATTCTATGTGGTGAGAAGGATGTGTATGAAGGTGTTCAGGTTTATTGTGTGTGGAAAATCAGTTAGTGGAAGAAATTACAAAATGCTTGCAAGCAGCTTTAAATACAATGTACAAATGTGTTTAGGATATGAAGGAGTTAACCCTTGCCAGCTAAAGCCTTATGTATTTTTAATGAAGGAAGGAATCTGGAATGTTTTTTTACAGCAATGAGTCCTAAACAAAGCTACCGATATTGAAGTTAAAATGAAGTGTTCAAATGAATGATGTATTGGCCAAGCAGCCAAAGAACTGATGTAGTTTGCTGAATACAGTAAGGGACTACTGTATGTTAGATCATCTGTGAATATAATGAAGGCAAAACATGAGAAATAAATCTGATTACTGCTGTCTTTTACTGTGTGAATCCTGTCCAATCACACATACAAGCACATGTACAAGGAAGTTGAAGGGTAGAGCTTTGTTTGGTTTCTCTTTCAGGAGTAAATTGTCTTGACTAAATGCATGCTACTGCACAGTAGACACTATAAATAAATAAATACATTTTAAACTTGCAATAAGTCAAAGGCTCATCAGACGGTGAGCATCAGAATCATATATTGTGCTTTTAGTTTGGCATCTGATCATTATTTAACCAACTAACAAGGTAAGAATAGCAAGTGGACCTTGTGTGTAATTATAAGGTAAGTTAACCTTAACTTAAGGTAAGTTAAACTAACTTACCTTGTTAGTTTAACCAACTAACAAGGTAAGAATAGCAAGTGGAGCTTGCGTGTAATTATAAGATTGTCTTAAAAAGGCAATTACACTGAATAAATGGCATTTACAAAGTACCTGAGGTGTAGGTCAGGTCTAAATTGTACTGTTTTGACAGTTAAAGGGAGGAGTGTGCTTGTGTCACTGCATTCCTTTGTCACTTAAAGTTTTGAGGTGTGTATGTGTGTGTATATTTTGTGCCTTTGCAACAGCAGGGAAGGCTTTTTGGCAGTAAAATAACATAGTCATTATAATCAACTAGCAATTCTTTTTGTAAAGGTGTGGTTAAAAAACAAAAACAAATCCTCAACCTTGAATATTAAATGCAGATATTTCAAATGCATGTGGCTCATTCATGTAATGTCATATTGTAAACACCAGGAGGCGGTAATACGCAATGTCAGTGGATGATGAGAAACCCCACAGTGGAAGATTTTGTTACAGAACCCCCCCCACCACCACCCACCCCCCGTTCAGAACCAGTTCTCATGCATACATAACGCTCATAATGTCAACTGTAATTCAAGGTGAGGGGAAAGTCTCTTGGCAACTTCTCTGCTCTGGATCGTGCGGATGGGATGACGCGCAGCCAAGTTGGGTGTCCTGCCTCTGCGTCTCCATTGGTCCCGGGCTGCGCGTGGGGCGGTAAGGTGTGGCCTTGGCGCTGTTCGCCTCCTGCAGAGCATTCACACAAGGGAATAAACCGTAAACAGCCGGAGTCATAAAGGGACCATTGTGCAGGATCACATCTGCGTTTTTCCGCTCCTCCTCTACAGACGCACATATGAAGTAAAATGACTACATAAACGACTTTTTCTCATCTTTTTCACTCGAGCTTCTTAAAGATTGAAAGTTTACTCACTGACAGCTGGATAAAAGGTGATCTCCTTTGACTAAATATAACTGAAACTTTCTCACTGGCCCGCTATGACGAGCCCACTGAGTCCAGGTCACTGCTCTGCATCGCACTGACTGAGAGATCTCCAAGAAAACAGGTGGATTTCAGCTTTTTCAGTAGGTAAGTCAGCCGCATGCATGCAATAAGTATAAAAACTTTTCCCCCCTTTAATTCCTACTGCACATTTAGTGTGAAACATTTCAAGTGCAGAGAACCAGTGCATGTTTGTGTATACTCTTGGCTGCTTTACTTCTTTTTCTGCATTGATAAAATAGTCTACATTGTTACATATAAAGTTGGAATCATTTTATTTTCAGACACATTCCTCTTTTTATTCCTATTTATTCATATCATTAATCACCTTTGATTAGGTGTAATGACTACATACTGAGTCCCAGTTACACTTTATTCATCAAGAATAAACCACACTGTCACAAACATTTCTTGAGAAGAGGGGGGGAGATTATTCTAGCTTTTTTAGCAACATTGTTGTTTACTTTGAGGATTTTCACTTGTAAATCCATCTCATTTACATATATACCTACATATATGCAAGAACAGACATCTAAGATGTTTTAAAAGATGTTTCAATTATAGTTGTCATATTAATCCACAAAGATACACAAATTATAATAATAATAATAATTATTATTATTATTATTATGAGAATCTTCAACTCATTTGATATAAAATATTTCAAACTCTTTGTATAAGCTGCAGCTGCTTCTTTGTGTCACATCAGTCCTTCTCCACTTCAGGATAAACACTGCAGGTCAAAGGAAAGCAGCAACTGTTGTAAGACGTGCTTGTTCCACCTGTTCTTTACCAGAGCCCAGTGTGTTCGTGTTGAGCTTTGCCCCCTTTAACAGATCTCCACTGGCAGTGTCATACAGGCTGCTCGACACACTTATAAAAATAGTAACCGAGGACAGTTTGCCAGTTGCATGGACAGACAGCATAAACTGTGTTCCCACATTTACACACAAATACAAGAAGTAGACGTAAACAGAGGCTCTACGAAAACAAGCTCTCTGCTGTGTTTTATTAAGTTTCTAAGGAGGAGCATGTGCAAATTCCACACTGAATGCGTACAAACCTCAGGCTCTTTCAGTGTTTGGCTGCTATGATAGACAGCTGCTCTAGAATCTGGGATGTCAGGTCTTACTGAATTGTTCCTGGACAGATTTTAGCTGATTACACTGTTTATTATGACTTTGTCTTTCAGTTTTCCTCCTCTGATTAATGACATAAACACAAGGCATCCTGCACATAGTTACAAGTACAGTCTGTTTTCTCCACTCTGCATGTGCATACTGTGGTGTTTTCCTGTGGAGTTTCCTCAGTGTATTTTCCATTCAGTTAAAAGACACAGTAACTGCAAGGAAGGCCTTTCGTCACCGAGGGACCGAAGAGTAGGGGTTGATCACTTTTCACAGCACTCTCCATTGTTCGACTCTAAAGTTTGGCCACAGGGCATTGTGGGAAGAAGAGGAGGACAGAGGCCGGGGATGTGTCGGGTTTCTCCACAGAGGATGGAGCGCTTTCTGTTTCCTGTTTTTGCGTCGTGCGGTGGTGAAAGCTCTTCCTGTTCAGGGAAGAGGGCAGGGGGTCACTGATGTGCCCCTTCACACAGTAGCAGCTTCTGACACGGAGGAAAAAAAACCCTCAAGGCTGGTCAGTGGCAGTATGAATGTGACAGCGACAGCGTTTGCTTCCATTTATAGGGTGTGCATTGTCTCCTGCAGGTATCTGAGCGTCAGGCATGCCTGCACCCCCTCCTCCACCTCCACCTCCACCAGCGCCCCCTCCACCTCCACCACCACCCACTGCTGCCCTGCCACAGGTGAGAATGTGTACTTTTTTCCTCCATCTTTCTCTAACTCTCTATATCCTTCTCAGTGACCATCAACCACCACCTGCAGGTTACTTGCATTATTGATCGAGGTAATACACAGACACACAGAGTAGGGCAGACAGCAGACTCTCAGTAGCGGTACAAGTGTTATGTTTCCACAGCAGGCGCACAGTGTCCTCATGTTAAATGAGTTGCCTCCACCAGCAAACAGGGACACAGTGCAATAACACAGTTAAGTGGCTCCTGGACACATTAATCAGCCATCTAAGGGGAAATCAAAACTGTATTCAGTGGGAAAAAAAATCCTTTTTTCTTTCCTATTTTTGTATTTTCTCAGCTCTCCCATGTATGTCTTACATAAAAAAAGAATAGCAGCATTTTCTTGTTTCACACGTAAGACTGAGCAAATATTTAGCATTTTATAAATACTTTGTATACCGTGTAATTGGACTACTGATTACTGAAATAAGAATGCATTTTCTTTAACTCAGTTGAGACACAGTTTCTGTACCAATGATAAGAGTGGGTCATCAAGATGTTATAGATACACAGCTTTAGGAATAATTATTAAACCACCAATGTATCAGCCCTTGAATATAATCATTTGATAATCTGTTATCATAAGAATAATTATTTCTGCATTAAAAAACTAGAGGTTCTTAATTTACAAGTTACATGTTGATGACAAAGTGTGATTTTTGTTCTCATTGTCTCAGCTTATTTTATTCTTTCTCAACTGTTTTGAGATATTTGTCTTACATTTTAAGAGGAAAACACTGATGGCTTCACAAATCACATTTATGACAGATGTTGACTTTTCACTGATTTGTTGCAGTGGTACTGCTTTGGCAGAAGGTTAGAATAGGATAAGGAAATTCTTTGCTTTCTACTCTGAATGCTGTCAAAGTGGAAACGGTATAAAAAAACAACAACAAAAAAAACAGTAATAGTAGTCAACAGTATTAGTCAAAATTATATGAATTTTTTTTTCTGTCTTTGTGTGGCAGTGTCCATCTGAGCCTCCTAAGCTCCAGTCTGGAGGAGGAGGAGGAGGAGGAGGAGGAGGGAGGAATGCCCTGTTGGCCGACATCCAGAAGGGAGCCAGACTTAGGAAAGTCACCCAGGTCAATGACCGCAGCGCCCCTGTTGTCGACAGTAAGAACATCTCCCATCATTCTGCTGGTTTACTCAATAATGTCTACTTGTACTTTAAGAGTATTAATTAGGAAAAGCAGGGATGAAAGGAGGTAGAAAACTTTACAATAGTGTTGGTGTTAGCTGTTGATGGGTCTCTGGGTTTTATCTGAGTATAGAGACACATGCAGAGTTCAGTGCACACTTCAGGAAGGAATGTCCTGAAGCAGATAAGGAGGCAGGTTGTGGCTGTACAATATGCCAGAGGTCTCATATTCCATTACAGGTCTTTCTATATTACAATACATATCATGAATGAATCACTTATGAGATGATCACATGTTTAAACTAAAACAGCAACATAAAATCTACAGTATAGTTTTTAACATGTGTGTAAAATAGCAGTGATTTGATGACAGAGGTTGCCTCTTAGCAATGGCATGTAGAGAATATAATTAGCATGTTGTAATCTAATTTGATAGGCTCAACTCACACAAGATCCAAATTATTTAGGACACTCATACTTATCAGGATGATACACCCGAAGTGTGTGAAGGAGAGGTATTGCAGGTCTTTCCTTCCTGCAGCTGTTAAACTCCACAATAGAAACTGCTCCAAATAATCTGTGCAATAATCCATTAATCCATACTCATATGTATAATCTACACACACACACACACACACACACACACACACACACACCCACACACAAAACTAACCAAAACAGCTTTTTTTTTTTTTTTTTGTCATTTTGGGCAA
>JAPQRP010000003.1:11651117-11672503 GCA_037367295.1 Apogon hyalosoma
GTGCGTGTGTGTGTGTGTGTGTGTTTGTGTGTGTGTGTGTGTGTGTGTGTGTGTGTTTGTGGGGGGTGGGGGGGGGGTGGCTTCCCTTCCACCGGTGGATGGAGGCAGCTGAATGGAGCCAAGGCAGAGGTAAGAGGCTCAGTCCCGGCCGGTCTGGCTCCAGATCACACACCACTGATGGCTCTTCTGAATCCACTCCAGTGCCGCTTGCTAAAGAACCGGTCAGCTCTGACACTTGCTGCGTGCATGCACTGTTTTGGCACGTTTCATACTGCTGTTGATTGACTCCTCAACTGTGCAATGGCGCCATCTGCTGGAGACTCCACCGACACTGAGAAATAATGCGATAAATCAATGTGGCATAAACTTACGTCACTTCATCTTCCTTTATTGATGTATTATTTACAGATGACATGATGGTGAGTGGAACCAATATGCCTACCAGTGGAAGAAATATTAATCCTACTTTTTCCAAACTTAGGGTCAGGACCAAGGGTGTCTGGGCTGAACATTGGGGGTTAAACTCACCGCCTATTTATTTATTTACAGAATCGTGTACTTTTGCAAAAGGAGAATGCTAATTTGGTGTTCCTGTATTAGAAATGCATTATGATACTTTTACTGTGATTTTCTCTGCTCCAGCTCTGCACTAGGCGATTTATGCCACAATGACACAGTAGTGTCTTATTATGTGTTTAAACACTACTAGCTCTCAAGACCATGGCAGCTTCTACTCAGTTGATTTTGAGTGTGTGTGTGTGTGTGTGTGTGTGTGTGTGTGTGTGTGTGTGTGTGTGTGTGTGTGTGTGTGTGTGTGTGTGTGTGTTCATTAAGAACACTCAGAACTTTAAGGATTAAAAAGTTGCATCACTGTATTTACACAAATAAACTATACAAAGCAAATGCTTTATATGGACAATTCAATCCTCATCTAAAGCTTCTCTAAATGATGAAAACACAGCTTTCTAAAAATGATTGTAAACAAGGACAGGCCCACATGTCTTTGTTTCTGACTTTTTATCCCTGACATCTCAGCAAGGTGCATTAATTATAGTTACATTAGTTACATAGTTACATTATAGTTATGATATTGATGCTGTCTTTAATTTTGAATCAGACGCAGACATTCTGCTTTCCTTAATCAGTTTGCTTCTGCCAGTGTAATCTGTGCCAATATCTTTTATTCTCATAAGGTTTATGAGTATAAAAGTGAAAAAGAATGCAAAAAGAGGAGGTGCTCCAGGAACTACACAGTGCCAGATCCCCCAGGCCTATTCAATGGCCTCATCTGGCCCATGTATCTGAAACATAAAAACATCAAAAACTATCCTCTTGTAGTTTTCCCTCCATGACTGGGGTGAGGATATTTTCTTGTATAATGGTATGGTGGAGCCAAAGACATTTATCTGTCTACTGTTGAAGAACGAGAATGTTCACACCCAACTAACAAAGCAGAACAAGGGAACAACTTTTATACAACGTTAAATGAATGAGTCTTTTCAAACTGACAGGAAACAATAAAACCACACAGTGAGAAGAAATGGACAGATATGTATTTGTGCGTAGTTTCACTTAAGTCAAGGAATTCACATAAACATGTCATACATGTCATATACAAACAGGTTTGTGAGTATTTCAAGTATATTAAACAAAGAATGGCTGTGTAACTATGAGTGGAAAGTCACACTGTTCTGTGTCTAAAAAAAGGTCATATAAAAAAAGAATGGATACAAAGCAGTCATTTTAAAGTACAACTTAAACACTGTAAGAAATAATAAAATATATAACATAGCATCAGAAACAGCAGAAAAATGAACAATGTTCCCAATCCCCACATTGAAATAAGGTTAAATTATTTAGCTGAAAAGAAACAACTACTTTGTGCGTAATAAGTCAAAATAATGTGCATAGCTCAAAGTTTGGAACTTTATGGAAAATCCCAAGAAAACTCAGCTACTTTAAGAGGCCTTAGAAATAAAGTAAAAATACCTGGAAAGCCCATAAGTTGACTCATAGGATAACCATGTGGCAGCAGTGGTGTACTGCAACAAAATGCACCCATTGATATAAACAGCATTTGATATAAGCTCAAAACAAGAGAGAACATATTCCGGTGACTTTCTGTGACAGTATCACCACAGCTACAGTATGTGTGATGTGTACATTAGGAAGTGGCGTCCTTCAAATAGGCTATAATATCCTGCTTTTCCTTTTTCTTTTTGATTCCAGAGAATACCATCTTGGTTCCAGGGATGTATTTCTTAGGGTTTGTAAGGTAGATCATCAAAGTCTCCTCGTTCCATATAATACCTAAAAGAAATGAAAACAAAGAGACATCTTAAGGTTTAACATGTTATTTTATTACCCTAACTTAATTTGTCAAAAATATGTTGCGATGACATCCCCTCTCTAGGTTTTATTGTCATATTTTAGGAGCAGAGCTCAAACTTGGAGCTGCACTGACTTGTCAGAAACAAGAATGCAAAAGATACAGGTTCATTCTCAGCTCTGAAACTGTGAAAGCTTCTACCTTTTTAAAAACACTGAGACTGAGTGAAACGTTTTGTCAGGTGTTTTATGCTACTAGGTGAAGCAAGGCTGTACAGTATAATGCAAAGTACACTACAAAAACTTAAATAAAACAAGTCTTAATTTAGGTAGAATTTTTTTTTTTTTTTTTTTTTTTTTTTTTTTGGCTTTTTTTGTTTTGGAGGGATAGACTCACTAGAGCAGGGGTGTCAAACCTGTGGGCCAGAAAGAGTCCAATCCAGCCTCTGGTGTAAATTTGTGAAAATTATACTGAAGATATCAACAATCAGTGGTGTCAAAATCATTTTAGTTCAGGAGCCACATACAGCCCAATTTGATCTCAAGCCAAACCAGTAAAATCTGAATTTAGTGTAAAAACAGTAAAATGACATGAAAATGTTTACATTTACAAATTATCCTTTCATAAAAAAAATGGAAATAACATGAATAAATATGAGCAACCTGAAAGGTCTTAATTTTAATATTCTGCCTGTTACTAAATGTGTATTTACAGATCCACTGTGATCTGTAAGTTGTAATGCACATGTGTATATGAGAAGCTGAGGCTTATTTCTTTTTAAAAAAAGTTCAGATTGTTTGTGGTTATTCATGTTATTCATAATTTTTGGAGGATACTTTGTGGATGTAAACATTTTAATTATGTAATTTGACTTTTTCACTAAAACATAGAGAAAAGTTTGGAGTTGTCATTATTTAAAGGTCATCATGTTATTATTTCACTGGTCTGGCCCACTTAAGATCATGTTGGGTTAAAATTGGCCCTTGAACTAAAATGAGTTTGACACCCTGCACTTGAGATGGATGCTGTTTTTCTTGCCTTCACTTAATGCATTCATTCATTTTATGAAAATCTTCTTTCTTGGGAGGATTGCAGGGATGCTGGAGCTTATCCCAGCTACCAACATACCCTGGATATGTCACCAGTTCATTTTACAGCTGACATAGAAATTAACCACCATACACTCACATTCACACCTACAGATGTTTTAGCTTGACCAGTCAACCTATTATGGTGCATGTCTTTGGAACACCTAGAGAACCTATACAGACATGAAGTAAACATGCAAATCCCATAAACAGAAAGGCCCAGAGCTGGGATTGAACCCAGGGCCTTTGTGCTGTGCAGTAACAGTAATCAGTTCTCAACTAACTTACCTGGTTAAATAAAGGTTAAATACATAAACAGCCCCCCTCTATGTTACATTTATAAATGCAAGATTTGCTCTAATACCTACCCTTCTCAACGTTAGCCTTTGTATAGGAGTAGCCAGGGGCCTGTCCAGTCTTTCTCCCAAACAGACCCCACAGGTTGGGTCCTACCTTGTGCTTCCCTCCTTCTTCCACTGTGTGACACTGGGCACATTTCTTTACAAACGTAGCTTTCCCTTTTTTGATGTCCCCCATGACCAGCAACTGAGAGGAGAGATGGAAACGGACAATGTAATGAGTATTAATCAGACTTAGTGACACTGTGGTCAAATATTGGACAGATTTCAGACGCTCGATAGACTTCTGAACTTTTTCTCATTATTTAACCCATAAAGATAAAGAATAAGGGAAAATCTGGGAGTTATGAAGGTTGTTTTTGATGACTTTAAACTAGTGCTGTCAAAAGATTAAAATATTTAATCAGATTAATCACAGGGTTGCTGTGGATTAATTTTGATTAATCACAATTAAATATCATTCATTTTTAATCTATCGTATTTCATTTTGCATGAGCAAACAGACTCAAGAAAGAAGGGAATATATATGCACTTAATGTGTTTGTCCAAGCTGGGCGACGTGTTAGCTGAAGTGCTAGCAGAATCCTCGACTAATGTGTGCTTCACATTAATGTGGTATTTTAAGCTGGAAGTGCTTTGGTGAACAGAAAACTCCTTCCTGCAGAGTGTGTTTAATACTTTATGTCGGTCAATTGTTCCGTCTTGTTTTTTTTGTCCTCATGTTTCCATCCAGAGGCCAATGTGCTGTTTATTGTCTTCCATCTTTATGGGTTGGTTCTGCTGCCTGTCACTACTAAATCAACTGACCATTTGTTCAAGTGTGACACTAGCTCTACTTGGACAAACTGCCTCAAATCCGTTAGCAGAGATGTTCAGAGTCATTCTGTGATGCAGTTGGTTAATTGTGTAAAATTTTTTTATCAGATAAATCATGATGACGGATTAATCTGTGTTAACACGTTAATTTTGACAGCCCTAATTTTTTACCTTTTTGTACGTGATTTAACACCATTTATTCTAATATTATGTGTAGTATTTTGCATTTTCACGTAAAAATAGGGTATTTTCCTTTATTTAATTTACTGACCATGTACACAGTTCATAAAAGCATGGATTAAAGTTGAGGGTTATTATTATCAAAAATAAAGAAAACTGAAGAAAAAGTGACATTTGCAGTAAAATTTATCATTAACTGAATATAAACCAAGCATTTTCATCCACTGTCATTGATCAAATTCCATGGGTTTTACTGGTGAATCAATGTTGTAGAAGATGATGGTGTTTCCATGGTAACTATGGAGCCTCTGAACATCCAAATGGGTCATATCTGATGACCATGAAAAGACGACAAACTCCATTTTACACCAATTATTTTCACATGTTGATAGAATTAGTGGATCAACAGGTATTCAAAATTTTACATCTGTAGATGCTTTTGGTTGGCAGTGGCTGTTTGGGTCTTTATGGGTTAAAATTTGTCTCCTGTAAAAAAAAAAAAATCACCAGTAAATTAAATATAGGAAAATACCTGCTTTTTACTGGGGGGGAAAAGCAAAATACAGAGGATAAAATTATAATAAATGGTAATAAATCACTTAAGAAAGGTCAGATAGAGAGAAGAAATCATTCGCCACAAAAGTAGGACTGGGTCATTATGGGGTAAAACACTTTTAATCACAGTGGCCCCATATTGCATTTCCAAGTTATTATTTCCGTAGTTAGAGCCAGATCAGTAAGATGTTCTGTTGACTGTACCAGAATCTGGAATCAGTGCTAATGGTGGCTCCATCTATTTGGAACTGTCACCTTTGTTCTAAAAATGCAGTGTCAGATGAAGGCTGTCAGAGACTACTACAGAAAAAACTCACCTGTGTCATGTGTGGTTTACACTAAAATCAAGCTTTTTTTTGGTAAGTATTATTATTTTGTTATTAATTCTTGTTGTTAGCCTATTTTTTTTTTTTTTTTTACCTTGTATTCAATATTTGATGTCTACAGTACATTTTAACAGTTTACACTTACACTTACTTGTGACACTTTCTAAACATTTGCACTGGAAAAAATCTAAATCTTACTAAATGTATTTTTCTCATTTCTAGTCAAAGTATCTCATCACACTTAAAATAAGACATAATCACCTAAAGAGTAAGTTTTCAGTGAGATATAAGAACTTATTTTTATACAGTAGATCTTGAAATTTTCAAGAAATTATATATTTCAAGAAATCTTACCAAGATAATTTTTACTAGTTCCATTGGCAGATTTTTTTTAAAAAAATTTTTATTATTATTATTATTATTTTGTTGTTGTTGCTTAATTCGAGATTTTTTGCTTAATTTAAGCAAAACAAAAAACAAACAAAAAATCTGCCAATGGAACAAGTGAAAATTATCTTGGTAAGATTTCTTGAAATAAGACTTTCCAGATCAATTGTTTAAAAATAAGTTCTTATATCTCACTGAAAACTTACTCTTTAGGTGATTATGTCTTATTTTAAGTGTGATGAGATATTTTGACTAGAAATGAGAAAAATACACTTGGGAAGATTTAGATTTTTTCCAGTGGGGGGATTTTTGACTCTTTTGCTGCAGCTCTAACACTTACATAATCCACCTAGGAACTTCCGGATTTTGTAAACACACATTAACTCCTGAATTGTCGTGAATTATCAGATGCAGTAAGGAATGTGAAGAAAACCTTCTAGAAGCTTGTCTGAAACTGATCTCACTGTTTCTTCATTTATGTGGATGAAACAAACAGTATTTATAAGATTAACAATGAAACTGGTCTGTTAGAAAAATACAAAACAACACTGTAAATGAAAGTGTTGGTCCTGGTGCATGTGTGATGATGTCCTTTTTATCCATCAGGACTCAGGAAACAGACTGTCCAGGTAAACTTACCTGTGCTGACGGGTCTGTGGATCTGCCTCCAGGGGGAAAACACCCAAGTCTTCAACACTTCTGTTCGAAGCTGATGTTTGTTAACCTTCACTGTCTACTAGTCTTTATAACTTTAACCTGGTGGTTTGAGGAGTCCCGATCCTTACAATAGACGTGTTTTTAGGAGGGAGCGGCGGATAAAACGCCCCACGACGACGCAGTTATGTGAGCCACACCCGCCCAGAACCAGAGTCCCAACCCGGCAGTGAAGCCCAGCCTGTGGGTCTGAATACTGCAGGCATCTGAGGACGCACGGTGGGTTGGGCAATCACAATAATAAGAACCAGGGATCACTACTGCACAACAAGTTTCTCCTGCAGATCTGATTGTGGCTCTGAGACTGGGACCATGTTTCACTCCCAGAGCCCAAAACCTGTCTGTGACTTACCTGAATGGAATGCACCCCCTATTTCACCTGAGCTCTTTGTCAGCTTTCATTTTTTCCATTTCCTGGGTACTTTACCTGTCACTGTTTAGGTTTTGGTAAAAAAAAAAAAAAAATATCCCAACTAGTCTTTTCAGTTAAGAAAATAATCCGTTTATGTTCTCTACTGGTTTGACTGGTTTGTGTCCAGGACATTAGTTTAGGAACTCCAGCAAAACAATGTCATCTTGACTTGGTGTTTGTCTCCATCTAGTGGTCATTTCACAGACCTACAGTGTAAACATCTGCCTACTGTTAACTAAAAAAACAAATTATAGAGTAGATTTAAAGCACGGAAATATTAATGAGTTAATTGATATATTAATTGGTATTTTTAAGTTAATCAAATTTATTAATTTAATATTTAATTTAATCACGTTATTTTGACAAGAAATGCAGTTTCACTTGTGTTGTCAGACATTGTTTTTACATTGGATTAATTAAATGAATTCAAATGTTACTTAGTAAAGCTCTACATTTGATTTTGTTAGATCTACAGAAATAAATGTTAAAAAATAAAATATCTTCACAAATATTACACATCATTTTGCTACCATGCAATATCTGTTACTGTTTACAAAGCTGATATTTTGGACACTTTGAAAAACAAAACACAAAAAAACACAAAAAAAAAAACCAAAAAAAAAAACCCCCAGAATTTACAATTTAGTCATCAAAATGTCATTAAGTTTAATTTTATGATCAATTATTAATTTTAAATGAGTGAAATCATGACTTTAAAGTGAGTAAAATAAACAATTTTTTTTTTTTTTTAGTCTTTCTTTCTCTACTTTAACCCAAAGACCCAAACATCCACTGATGACACAAACCATCTACAGATATAAACTGTATAATCCCTGTGGTTACACTAGTCCTATTAATACATGTAAATAATTGGTGTAAAATGCAGTTTTTCATCTTTTCATGGTCATCAGATATGACCCATTTGGACATTCAGAGGCTCCGTAGTTACCGTGGAAACACCACCATCTTCTACAACACTGATTCACCAGTAAAACCTATGGAGTTGGATCAATGACAGTGAATGGAGACACTTGGTTTATGTTCAGTTAATGATAGATTTTACTGAAAAAGGTGTTTCTTTATTGAGTATTTAACTTCTACCACACTTCTGGTTGTAGTCCTATGTTTTCAGTTGTAGTCCATAACCTGTACAGTTCTCGTACAAGAAAAGTACCTTTTTACCTTACTTTGTCGTGTCTGTTACCCTGCAGTTGACCCTTATCAGTGGATTCGTAACACAATGTCCTAGTTATGTGGTTCTAGTATTTTCAGAAGAACCTCAACCATCATGTGGTCTATAAACACAAACAACTATAAATACACCGATCAGCCATAACATTATGACCACTGACAGGAAAAGTGGGATTTATATTGATTAAGTCACTACAGTGGGACCTGTCACTGTGTTTGGTATATTAACCAGTACGTGAACATGTAGTCCTTGAAGCTGACGTGTTGGAAACAGCAAAAATGACAAACATAAGGAATCTCCACTGTTCAGGGATCTGCTGCTAGCTAACGTCTTGGTCCAGATCCCAGAGTACACCTTCAGAGGTCTGGTAAAGTCCAGGCCAGGGGTCAGCAGCCCTGGTCCTAGAGAGCCACTATCCTGCATGTTTCAGATGTTTCCCTCTTCCAGCACACCTGAAGGTCATTATCAGGCTTCTGCAGAGTTTGGTGATAGGCTGATCATTTGAGTCAGGTGTGTTGGAAGAACGATACATCTAAAACATGCAGGGTAGCGGCTCTCTAGGACCAGGGTTGCAGACCCCTGGTTTAGGCCATGGGTCAGAGCTGGTTTTGTGGAAAAGGGGACCTACAATTTTAATCAGGTGGTATTAACCCTTTATTGAGCAAGTGACTATTTTTGGTATTTTCTGCAAACATTAAATATGGGGCCAATCCTGGATGTCAGTGAGGTCTAGAAACATGTTTTTTTTTTTTTTTTTTTTTAAATAAAACTATACAGTGATTCAAAAAGATTTTATAGACATTTTGAAGCTGTCATTGGTGAATATGAGTGATGTTTGTCAGTTTATGACCTTATAACAGTTGTTTTATTGCATGTGTTTAATTTTTAGCAAGTGTCTGCTCGGTTGTTTTATGGTGAGAAGAGGGAGACTGTTGTCACGCCAACCAAGGAGGAGGTAGATGACAATGCCCCAATAACTCAGAGTATTTCAATGAGTGCCCTATAAAGGGTTAATGTTCTACTTCCATTGATACCGGATTGGTTGAGATCAGGTTGGGGTTTTTTTTAGATACTTTTGGTACGAACCACTTTACACTGAGAGTGAATGAGAAGATCTGGAGATGTTCTGACCAAGGGATTTGTCCATCATGATTTCTGCATTGTCAAAATTGCTCAGATCCCTATTCTTGCCCATTTTGCTGTTTCTTTCACATCAACTTTGAAGGCTAAATGTTCACTTGCTACCTAATACATCCCACCCACCAAGAGGTCTTATTGGCTGATTGGTATATATTAAAGTGACTATTTGTTTATATAGTAGGAGGGATGTGAGTAAACAACATGAACACAAACCATTCACTTGAAGCCTTTATTTCAAAGGAATTGATTGATCCAAACATTTAATCCTATCTGCACACACCTTTACAGTATAAATGCTATATGTTTATATTTGCATTATTATTTTCTCTCATCCTTTAAAGGGTTTTCGTGCATCTTCACTTCTTCTTTCTAAAGTTGAAAACGTCATCCCTGTAGGAGACAAATACACTGTGTGAAACAGATAATCAAACTGAAACTGGGAATTTAAGGCAAATGTGATACGGTGGACATGCAGTCTGTGCAGGCCTAATGCATGATGGGAAGCTTCCACATGATTGTACACAGATATAGTATAAGTGCATATTAACAATAGACTGATGAATGGATCTGTTTGTAACTTGTGGAAATACATCAGTTACCAGTGAAAACCTTTCCTACCAGTGTAAGCCAGTGTTCAATAACTGTGAACTGGCCAGAGTCCTGTAAATGCTCCAGTAGGGGCTGTCACTCCCAGATATGAGAGGTGGCATCAGGTGGGGTGGTTTTCTGACACTCAGGCATCCGCCGCACATTTGAATCACCTTCCAAGACCTTCCAAACCTCTGGGGCATGTTGGGGGTGGAGTTCGGAGACTTGTCTTCAGTAGGATCACTCTGCCTTCCAAAACGCATGGGCATATTAGGGGTGGACTCTGGAGATTTTTCTTTGCTAGGATTGCTCTGCCTTCCAAAACGCATGGGCATGTTGGGGGTGGACTCTAGAGACTTGTCTTTGCTAGGATTGTTCTGCCTTCCAAAACGCATTGGCATGTTGGCGTGCTGGTGGAGAGGTTTGGCGGTGGGCGGGAAGAGCCTCATGATGGTCGGGAGGCTGCTTTTCCTGGGGCTTGGGGTCACGAGCATGTTCAGGATTGATTCCAGGTCCAAACTCCTGAGGATTTCACTTTTCATCTGGAAACCAAAACATGTACACACAAGTACACATTAGTATTGTGATTGATTAGTCCAGGGGCTTAACACCCTAAGTTCTACAAACTCCTCCCGAACTTCTGCAGCATCTTTTTTTACTGAAGGGCTTGGCCAAACGAACGTGAACATCAGGGTCAGTTTCTTTTTTCTCTAGAATAATGTCTTTGATTACTCAGCATGAAAGATATACATCTCTAGTTTCTAAAACTGTGTTTATTTAACCCATAAAGACCCAGTGCTCCTTTTGTGTCAGTTCCCAAACGTATTTTTCTCTGTATTTTAACCTTTCTTAAGCTATGTATCACCATTAATTCAAATATTATCCTCTGTATTTTGCTTTTTTCAGTGAAAATCGGGTATTTTCCTGTATTTAATTTATTGATCATGTAGATGTTCATAAAAGCTCAGATCAAAACTGAGGGTTATTGTATCAGAAACAGAGAAAACTGAAGAAAAAGTGACTTTTTCAGCAAATATATCAATAACTGAATATAAACAAGTGTCTCTATCCACTGTCATTGATCCAATTCCATGGGTTGGCTTTACTGGTGAATCAATGTTGTAGAAGATGACAGTGTTTCCACGTTCACTATGCATCCTCTCAGTGTCCAAATGGGTCATGTCTGATGACCATGAAAAGATGACAAACTGTAATTTACACCAATTCTTTACATGTATTGATAGGATTAGTGGATCAACAGGTATTAAACAGTTTAGGTCAGTAGATGGTTTTGGTCACCCGTGGCTGTTTGGGTCTTTATGGGTTAATTTATGGCTGAATTACAGCTGGATATATAAGAAAATACATGAGAATACAGTGTAAATTAAGGACAGTAAAGGTTGTAAATGAATGTATACAGCATAAATTCAGAATGTAAATAGCAATGTGTAAATAAATATGTTCCAAATATATGCTGGTGTCTAACCTTATATTTCATAATAATCAAATACTATATGATTTTGAATGTTATTTATGATAAAAACAGCAGGCAGATATGTATGAAATATAGTAATGAAACATATGTGGCCAAAGATGGATCATTTTATCAGTATCTTGATAAAAACTTTGATTATTATCATGGTGCATCACACTGAACAAACACCTCACTTCGTTATTTTTGGATTCTTCCTCTTTTACCTTGAATTAATGTCTTTTTAAAGTAAAATAAAAATGATATCAGCTTCATTTTTGGATATAATATAGGCCTACTCTCATATTTTAAGGAAAGTGTGGTCTGCTTAATCTTTGCACTTTCCTTGAGGAACAGCACTTTTTGGCATTTTTTCCAAACCTTGAATAACTGCTGTATATTTTTCCTCACTCCGTTACTTTGTCAGTGATGATAAATTCATATTTTTATTAAATATTTGGTTATTATTCCTTAATGGCATGTTAAAGTACCTGCTTAGACCTACAGTTGGAACTATTCTGGTTGCTGCTAAATTAATTTTTAAAAACAGATATGGAATGATTAGTATTCCTGCACAGTGCTTTCTCACTCCATTACTCGCTTAGTCAGGCCCTGAATCTTCCAACGCACTGAAAAATTAGCACAAACCAACAGCAAAAATTAGTATTTAGATCCTTTAAGCAAAAATATCAGAGTACAAATACTTCCTTACAAGGAAATGAAATGAAATGAAAATACAGTAAAAGTACAATTTTAAGTATTTAGCTTAACAGTATGGCCCACTCATGAGACAGAAGGATTATTTTAAGGTGTAATAAAATATTTTTGTGCTCCTCATTAACAGAAACATGTGAGAGAATTTTAGTTTTATGTCAATATGAGGTAAATTGTACCCCATTTGTATTTATACTGGGTAGATCAGCAGTACAGCACTTCATTGAATCATATCAGCATGCCATTTTTATGTTAAAAGAAAAAAAAATGTTACTTCAGGTATCATTTAAATGTAAAGTGTAGTATTTCCAGATGAAATGTGATTGACTATAATGTAGATAAGAAAGAAGAAATATTTTGGATAAGTAGAAGTGACAAATATGTACTGTGCTTGAGTAAATACACAATCAACCACTTGAATTAGGACATATTTATTTGCTTATCGTAAATAAAAACAAAAAAAAAAAACATTTGATGGAAAATTTATGTATTTTGGTAATCCTTTTTCTCAGTCATTTTCAAAAAACTAAAAATAGATTTAATTTTTCTCACTATTTTTCCACTAATTATGACTATAAATGAATGAAAGTTGTAGTAGTAGTAGTAGTAGAATGAGTGCTTAAGTTCAATTTAAGCTGTTATTTAAAAAAAACAAAACAAAAAAAACCAAAACAAAACATAAACTATACCACAGAATAATTAACACCTTCTACTTCTCAAGATGCATAAATAATTCTATAAAAGTAAAAATAAAAGAGGACTACACATATTTAAAATCTGCAAGGGCATTGTTCCATAGTTTTACCAAATATACCTCCTTTTAATCACGTACAAAATCTGGGAGTGACATTGTTTTTGCTCCAACCTTTATTTGCATTATTCTGTAATTTAGAACTTTATTAAATGGTAATAGACAAACAATGAAATAGTATTATCATAGAACTTTTCCTAATTAATAGTGTGTATGTTTCCTGACACTATTGATTTTATAGCTGATATAAAGGTCAACCGCCACAGTTCCATATAGTAAGTGTAATGAGGCTGTATCAGTGAGACACAAATTATATATTATTTATGTGTTTAATATTCACATTCATTTCTTTTTAATGTCTAAAAAGCATACATTTTGTTTGTCTTTATGTTGACCCTTAAAGACCTAAACAGCTTCTGGTGATCAAAAGCATCCACTGATGTATAATGCGTGATAAGTCTTGATCCACTAGTCTTATCAATACATGTGAATAATTCAGGTAATATGCAGTTTCTCATTTTTAGCATTGGATTTGTCTTATTTGGATGTTCAGGGACTCCGTCATGAATGTGGGAACACTGTCATGTTCTGCAGCAATGATTCACCAAATGAAAACCCATGTAGTTTATCAAATGACTGTGGTTATAAACACTTATTATTAGTCACTTTTTCTTCGGTTTTCTATAAATACCTTTGAGCCTTTGTGAACATTTACATGGTCAGTAAATGAAATAAATGACAATACTAAAAACTAAAATGCAGAAGAAAATCTTACAATATGTACTGATAAACAGAGGTGGCAAAGTAAAAGTACAGCTACTTGTATGAAAAAATACTTTCGTAAAGGTAGAAGTACTGATTCAACTCCTTTAATTAAGTAAAAGTAAAAAAGTACAACTTCTCAATCGTAATAAAGTCCAAAAGTTAAAGTAAAACTGCATTTTTTGCCATGATTCAAACGATACTTATTTAACTGGGCAAAATCATTAAAGTTTCCATTTTCTAATTCCACAGTGAATGGTACTGACCAGAGTCCTGCACTGGGTCTAGTACCCAACAGGTAACCCATAAAAACATGCGGGGACGGTAGAAAATAATAACAAAATTCTAAGAATTTTCACAAGTATGGGCACAGGTAAAATGAAATGAAATGCAGGGGGTAGCAGGCAATGAAGTGAAAAAAATAAAAGAAGATTAATGGATGAAAATAATGTGCAAGACATTTAATGATGATGATCATCTAATTTGACTGTGGTTGATCCACAGCCGCTTTGTTTTATTTTGAAGTGAGCTTCACCTCTGTTTACATCTGGCAGCACATATTAAATGTTTATTGATGGTGTGTGTTTTAGCCAAAAATAAAGCCATTAAAAACAAGTTACTGTGTAGACAATGCGTTTAATCACTGGTTGGGTCGTGGTACTCAGTTTTGTGGGTATGAGCAGGAAAATTTGGAAAAACTGGACCTGTGCAGGACTGTGGTGCTGACCCTGGTCACAGCCTGTGCTCCTTCTTTCTGCCACACTGATTTTCCCTCTGAAGTGACGTTATTTTACGTACTGTCACATCTGTTTAGTTTGAAAAAGTAACGAGCTTATTCTGAGAATGTAAGGACTATAAAGTACAGATATTTATGCTAAAATGTAGGGAGTAAAAGTAAAAAGTTGCCAGAAAAAGAAATACTCAAATAAAGTACAGATACCTAAAAAATCTACTTAAGTACAGTAACAAAGTACTTATACTTTGTTACTTCCCACCTCTGGTGAAAAATAACTGTTATGTTAAATGTAGAGAAAAATGTAATTTGGAAGTTGTGACAAATAATAGGTCTTTAAGGGTTAAGAGACAATATGTTAACATTAAACCATGTAAAAGAAGATATTTTCCACCTGCTCAGTCCCATTTTTGTTTAGCTCCTCTCCTCTCTAAGTTGGTTGTCATTTATTTTTTTCCTGGTCGTATTAGCCGCCACAGGGTCAAACACCATCACATTCAGATCCGCTCTGGTTCGTCCTCTGCACTTACCTGGTGGCGTGGCTGTTTCCTCACAGTTTGTCTGCCTCCATCACTGCTCATCAAAATATTATTGTTATAGATTGCTTTCCCATCATGCTGGAAATCAAATGCTGCTGTTGTCCCCCCTTGAAGACCTTCCAGCATCAGGAGCATTGACAGTAACATTGTGGTCAACATGTTACCAGCTGCTCTTTGGACAGCACTGCAATATATGCCTTATTTTCCCTGATCCTTCTGGTCTCCTGTTATTAAAGACTAATGACTAATATATGCCATGTGTGGCTTGTAATAGAAACAAGTTTCACATCCACACCTACACACATCCACACCTATACACAAGAGTCACACCTACACACACACACACACAACCTGAGCTTCATTAAGACTTAACAAATTCCTGCCTTAATGACCATCTAGATCTGTTAAAGAAAGTGCATTTGTTCTAATTAGGCTCCTGAATGGACCAGTTATTATTAACACAGGAACTGTAGTCTTGTGAGGAAGTCAGCATAAAACAAAGTGATAATGAAACAGTGTTACATAGAAGCTGGATCATTCATATTCAACATGTGAACCAGTGTAATCCCAGTCTGCAGAGACTGGATTTCCTTTGCTAAGTGTATCCACAATGACTATGTCAACTAGAAGGTAAAAAAATAAGAAAATTGGTGTTTTCAATGTATATTTATTGCTGACTTTAATTCTAATACAGTCCCAATTCTTAGAAAATTGGGACTATTTTATTCACAACAGAATATGGAAAACACACCAAATGTTCAAACTGAGAACATTTACCAGCTGAAAAAAATTATATTTTTGAATTTGATGGCAGAAAGAAAGGCTGAAAAAGTGAGTTTAAAAAAAAAAAAAACAAAAAAAAAAACAAACAAAAAAAAAGCTGAAGGGTCATTTTATAAGGAGGTTAATGTTTGTTAATGTTAATGTTAATGTTAATGTTAATGTTAGTCAGTAACATGGTTGGGTGTAAAAACAACCTTTTAGGGAGACAATCTGTCAAAAAGAAAAAAAATTACATATGCAAATTGTGGAACAAATGTTTTTTGACTTAAAATTGCAAAAACTTTGGATATCTCATCATCTACAGAACATAGAACAATATCATCAGAAGCCTCAGAGTATCTGAAGAAGTCTGTGTGTCCAAAGGACAGGGATGAAAGTCAGTATTAGATACCAGTGATCTTCAGTCCTCAGACAGCACTGCATTAAAACCAGGCCTGGTTCTGTGATGGTAACCTCTAATCATTTCAAGAACACTCTCAGAAAAATGACTTTCACAAAAATCACTACAATTTCCTTCTTGCCTACTACAGAGACTACAGACAGAAATTAGTGAGAACGCTATAATCTGGTACAGAGCATCTCTACTTAATGTTTAATCCTTTCTGTTCATGGTCCCTGTCAAATAAACTAATAAATTAAACTAAACTGTCTGTGCAATCTGCAAATGCAGGTTAAAGCTCTATCATGCAAAGAAGAACCCCTAATGTCAACAAGATCCTGAAACGCCACCATCTCCTCTGGACCAAAGCTCATTTAAAATGTACTAAGACAAAGTTTATAAACCACAGACTCCGTGTCCTCTGGTTTGTTCAATCAATCAAATTTTCTTTATATAGCACCAAATCAAAACAAAAGTTATCTCATGAGACTTTACATTATAAACCTGGTCAAAACCAGACTCTCAAGCCACAGTTCAGTTCAAAAACCTACACCTCTGATGGTATGCCGCAAAATGAAGAGAATCCAGACAAGAATGATGCAACAATCCTCTCACAAATCTCCAGTAACTGGTCTGCTCGGTTCCCAGATGTTTATGGGCTGTTGTTAGAAGAAGAGGGGATGTCACACTGTGATAAATATTGTCCTGTTACAACTTTTGAGACGTGTTACTACCATCAAAATTGAAAGTTACTTTAATTTGACATAAAATGGTACATTTTCTCAGATTAAACATTGGATACTTTCTAATTTGAATGAAATATTAATTTAAAAGGTTGAAATTTGATTTCTGGTTTTATAATAATGTTTTAAACAATGTCCCAACTTTTTTGGAATTGGGGTCGTATGTCCAGCCTTTTATTTTCTTTTTCACTGTTTTATTTGAAGCATATTGTGAAAACCTTCATTAGATGAATTAACTTATGAACATTGGGGTTTGTGTGTTTTCCCTGTGTCTGTGTCATTCATTTTCCAAATATTTGCATCTTTGGAAAACGAATGAATGAATGAATGAATGAATGAATGAATGAATATTTTTCATATTTATCTTTGTGTGCTGTCACAATGAGGTATAAAAAAAACACAACACAGCAGACCTGGCTGCAGAGCTTTGGACCACAATAATGAAATAAACATTTTTCTGTGATTTTTAATTTAATTTAATTTGATAAAATTACATTTTTTCAGGTTTCTTTTGTTATGCATATGGATATAGGCAGATTATTAATCACCCTGTTAAAAATGTAAGAAAAAAATAAACCTACAAGCAGCATTGGGCGGGAGCTCGCACTGCATGTTCTCCCTCCCTCAACCGTCAACACTTCAGCTCAAGTCACACCTCTCTTTCCCAACACCCGTCCCCACCCTTTTGTGTCCGTCGTCCTTATATTCCTACAGAACACCAGCACCCTTCTGCTGAAACCACCGTCACCTTTTAATGTGGCTTTTATTTTGAAAAATCCTATTGTGTGCATGTGTGTGAGACAGAATCAATTTGACTGAACTGAAATTATAAGAACAGTCGAGCATAATATTCATGATATACCACATTTAAAGGCTTTTATTCTGAAAAACCCTATTGTGTGTGCATGTGTGTGCCTGTGAGAAAGAATGATTTTTAATGAACGGAAATTGTACAAACAGTCAAGTGTTTGGTCATAAAAATTAAAAGAAGTTATTTAATACTAATTATTTATTATTTTTAATAAGGCTTTTATTTTGGAAAAAATGTACCGTGTGTACTCTTTCCTCTGTGTGCAAATTGTCACATACCCACAGTGCAGTAAACCTCTGTTTATGAATGTAAAGGGAAAAAAAAATTTAAATTCACCTGGGAATTGAACCATGATCCTCTGTATGATAGATCTATTCATTAACCATTACACTATCCAGTCAGACAGTCACAACTGAAAAGTAGGTTTTTTAAAATAGACATGAATTCTTCAAAGTTAAAGTCGAAAGTAAAGTACTCTTCACAGAAACTGTGATTATTCCATAACCGTAGGTCCTATCTCAAAAATTATTTTGCATGTGGCTTCTGCAGACTCTTGTGAACAGACTGATGTATAAGTTGTGTGAAAAAAGTCTGAAATGAAAAAACAGTTATCCTGGGAACGTGGAGTTAATTTGAAAGGCAAATTGCCAACTTCCTGTTGGAGTTAGTTCACAGGTGTCAGTGTATAATTTGTCGGGCTCGATGAGACCAACATTTTGGTGTTTGTTTCATGTCTGTATGACATTCCTACTGACCACTAGGGCCATTTCTGTATACATAAGTGGCACTACAGAGCCCATTTTGGCATCTAAGGGGTTCATTTTGATAATGTATCAAACTGTTTGTCAGCCATGACATGTATGCCAAATTTGGTGATTACGTCAGGGTCTGGGGTTACATTCATGAAGTGTGACACTTGATGACACTGCTGCTGTTTATGCACTGATTTGATGCACTGACAACTATGCAGCTATGGAAAAATATGTACAGAAAAACAAACTCCAGCACCAGCAATTGAAAATAACAGATAATCGAATATAGTAAGTTTTCAGGTATTAATTTCCTTGTAGGTCTACCCTTCTCACATATCCCTCATCCCTCATGGTTTAGTCCTCTTTGTGTCTTGTTTGGGGAAATAACCTCTTCATTTTAAATCATCTAATAAGTGGTGCCAGGCGCAACAAACCCCGCCCTCACAAATGTTTTAGCTCTTAATGGACATCTCCCTCTCAAAACGTGAGACTATGGGTTTGACCTTTCAAGGTCAAAGGTCATGATGCCATTTTGGGGTCTATATGTAGTTTTCTATCTGTCAACAATAGTAACTGAGTACTTATCACCACACTTTTTGGAGTTACGACCATTTAAAATCCTGTGACCTTGATTTGGACCTGTCAAGGTCACTCAGAGTCAAATGTCATGATGCCATTTTGAAGCCCATGCCAGGTTTCCTATCTGTCAATAATAGTAACTAAGTCTCTATCCCCACTTGTTTTTCTATTATAGTCCATTTTAGTTTTTTGGTATTGAACGAGTGACCCCTGACCTCTTCGGTCAACAGTAGGTCAAAATCTATACACACAAGATGCAGAATTGAAAGATGAGCATTTTGGTGCTCATTGGAAGTCTGTAGGATGAATAGTTCAAAAGTTAAATCTAAAATTTGATTTTGACCTTCATTGTGACCTTGACCTTGACATTTGACCTAGAGTCTTCAAATTTGGCCTTCAAGGTTCTGATGTCAATGCACATCAACAGTAAGAGCAAAAAGAAGCTGTATGCAAAACTGAGTATAAAGGAATGAAAAGGAAATTCCTGATTTGCCCCATCTCTTATCATTACAAAAACACATTTTTGGTGACCTTGACCTTGACTTTTGACCTACATTCACCAAAATTTAATGGGGTCTATTCTGGACTACCTCACACCTTTCTGGAAAATTTCATGGAAACTGGTCACGTAGATTTTGCGTAAAGTTGCTGACAAACAAACAGTCAGACAAACAAACAAACAAACCAACAAAAAACGAACCAAAAACAATACCCTCGCTCTCCCCTTCAGGGGGGGCAGGGTAATAAACCCTTGGACTTGAACAGCTCACATGTGTTTCAGCAGGATTTCTGTTCTGTTCAAAACTTTCTGCAAATTCAATTATGGAATGATTTTAGGAATATTGAAGATGACTGAACATTTGGCCATACACTGTAAAAAAAGGATTTGGGGGGTTGGTTAACGCAAACTATGGACATCAGTTACATTTCAATCTACAATAATAGTTGCCAGTGAAATCTTTTATGACTGGTTAAATTCTACATACACTACCTATTTATTAACAGTAACAACTGCTACTTAAAATAGCATAATAAAACCTACCCCATAATATTGTGACACGTTAGAGGAGCAGCTGGGGGCAGTTTCCCAGCATGCATTGGGACAAACTAGTTGGGACAGTTTTTATGTGTTTTACAGTGTTCTGAGTTGATAAGAAGTGTTGTTCTTTTTACATAGCAGAGTTATGGTGTGTTTTACACTTTTGTTGTTGTTGAATGAATATTTCTATTGAGTTGCATATTCTTGCACCATGAGCTAAGTTGCTTCTTTGTTTCATAACCCTCTGTAAATGTATTATCAATGGAGTTATTAAAAATTCAAGATTAAAGTCTTTATTTCTGATTCTTTACATGTTTGCCAGGGTTAGGGGTTGAATGAAGAATACCTCCTGTGTTGAACAGGTATTCAAGTAAAATTAACTTCCCTGATTAAGTAATGGTTAATTAGTTGTACTGATTAGTTATTAATAATAATCAAATTGACAAACATATTCCTATCAACGATTATGAGTTCATATTAGTCACTTTTTATGAGTAATTTATTGTGTAATTGTGTTATAAATTTAGTTACATTTTACTCAAAATATGGGGTAAAATCTACTCAACCAAAATGAGTGCAAATTTTTTTCCTCACTTTTACTGAGTAGATTCTAATCATTTGTTTTTACAGTGGAACCATTTAAAGAATGAAAATGAGACCTTGGGTGAAAATAAATATAATTCCACTGCTTATGTCATGGTTTTGTTGGGGAAATACTGAACAATTTCCACTGTATCTATACCTAGATATACATACACTGAACATGAACACTTTTTTCTCTATAACTGCAAAACATTACAATTGCATTTATTTTTTAAAATTTTCTTAAATGGTGCAGTGACATGTAATTAGTTACTTTCCAACTCATGCAGACAGGTACTTTGATCAGATTAAATCCTGCATCCAACTTAAGCAGTAATAAATATTTGACTTTGATAAAGCTGAGTTATGTGCCAGAGATAGATGAATAAAATAATGATTAAAACCCATGCATCAGACTGAAGGGATGCTGACTCTCAGTCCTTAATACAGTGGTTCCCAACCTTTTTTAGCTCGTGACCCCCATTTTAACATCACAAATTTCTGGCGACCCATTCAAAACAGAGACATGTTTTTGATCACGCAATAGTTTGCTATACTATGTTGCAAATAAATGTTACTTTTAGGCGACATTTAGTCTATATAATGTATATTATTATGGACAGAGGCAGAAAAGCCAGGTGTAGATTACTGCACAAAGGGAG
>JAPQRP010000003.1:11693253-11719884 GCA_037367295.1 Apogon hyalosoma
TAAATAATAAATAAATCAAATATAGAAAAATACATTCTTCATGTTAAAAAAAAAAAAAAAAAAAAAAAAAGCAAAATACAGAGCATAATCTTATAATAAATGGTGATAAATCAGCTAAGAAAGGTTAAAAATAGAGAAAATTTCACTTGGGACCTGCCACAAAAGTAGCACTGGGTTTTTATGGGTTAAAAGCTGCAGTGCTTCTAGCGTCAATGAGCTAGAATGTAAATTTTCATAATTACCTTTGAGCATATTGAAATTTTAACAGTGTGAGACGACATGAGATTTTTACATCTACTGTCCCTGTTTTTTCAAGCTGTAGAAATTCTCCCTTGTGATGCCCAGTTTTTCTCTAATCACAGAAGTTTTCAGACAGGTAGGAGGGTTCAATAAGTGAATGACAACGGTTATTAACATCTGCTGATCAGATTCTGTCAAATGTAGCTTGTGACTCACCTGCTCTACTCGGTATTGTGACACAAATGCTTGGACAAGTGGATCCACTTTTTCATGACAACATGAAACAACATCTATATTGATATTTAGTTTTTACCTTTGGCCACATTGGCCACAGGGTATTGTCATCAGTTGGTCATCCGTCTGTCCGTCTGCTCAAAAACTTGGCCATGCACTGGTAAGTCAGGCCGAGGGTTTTCAAGTGTGAACATGTTTTGTTTTGGACTGGAGCTGCAGAAGGAAAGTGTGTATTTTCATATTCTACTCCCCCCCGATTACAGCTCCTGCAGCTCAAATGGTGGTTACAGTCAGTAAAGCCTATCTTTTTCATCATTTGTGTCTTTCATGTTGTTTTTGTCTCATTGCATTTTGTATGTCATTTTATTCTTGTTGTGGCTTGTACAAAATTTTGGTTTTGTTCTGTCTTTTCCTTTGTTTTCCCCTTGTTTTGTCTTGAAGCCAAACTTAAGCCTCCTCTGTATTCCACATGACTTTGGTGAGGTTAACATTTTTAATGTCTTCCAGAGATTTTTTTTTCACTATGTTAATTAGGAAAATGAATTCATATATCACATACATTGGTGTGCATTTTTCTTTGACAGTTGGAGACCTAATAAAAACCCCCCTCCACAATCCATTTTGGGTCCAGGCTCTAAGTACGGGAAAGACGGCTATAAGCAGTTGGCTTTTGTCTGAAAAGTCACTTTTCTACCTTCATCCTTTCTTCTTGTATTTTGTGTGCATGTGAGTGACTGTTTGTGTAGCAGACAGAAAGAGGTGTGTGACAGGCTTTGACAGGTACAACATGATGACAGACTTTCCAGCTGTCAAACAAACAGAAACCAGAGATAAAGAGCTTGTTGCACTAAAGAGAGGGGCTGTCTGATAGCTGAGAAGACAGCGACGGATACGAACCACTGAGTGACAAAGCGTTCAAATAATGATTTGCAGTTCCTCTCTGTTTCATCTCACCATCATGTCTAAAGCTCCCTCTGCTGTATGATTTTTCACTTAGCTCTCTCATCTCTCAACACCTGGTCCTCACCTGGATGAACGACAAAATTGCACCACCCGGTTGCTCCGCACAGGCAAATCCAAATACACCCAAAGCGCTGTGAATGTTGTGAACTTGCCTGAACATGAGAGAGAGGTCGATTTATGTGCACAGAGAGCTGCTGCCAAGTATGAACTTGCAGCAACAGGAGGTTATGTAGAGGCACAAGAGTTTCGAGACGAGTAGGAAATGCAGTTTGGGAAAAGAAAGCAGGAGGAAGTAAGTTGAGGAAAGTAAAAAGGAGAAATGTAGAGCAGATATGAAGGCAAGGGGGTCTTGTGTGTGTTTTTGTATGTGTGTATTTCCTTGGTGAAAACCTGTTGATGGTTTGGTCGGAGTGTGCTGTCAGGGCCTGTCACCTTGACAACCGGGCCTGTATTTCACTCACTCGCTAAAGAGAAAGAGAGCCAGAGAGGCCCCTGGCTTCTAACCCCCTGTCAAACCCATGGATACACACAACACACACACACAAACTCTCTCACACACACATAGCAAATTCATCCTCCCTATTCATTTAGCTCACCCAGCAAGCCATTCACTTCACAGCAGTTACACAACCTGTTTACATCGGAGCGAAACTCTTGTCTGTATGAAAGAGAGCCACGTTCAAGAACGGCGGCTCACCTGGCATGTGAGGTGAAAACAACAGATACCTAAGGTCATGGGAAGCAGCGTGCTTTTGTGTGTATTTATGTGTTGAGTTGCTTGCAGGTGTGTTTGGCCTTATCTGCGTAAAGGCACACAAATGTACTGCCAGCTGAGCCATTTACTACCTCACATCTGTCACCGTGAGTCAAAAGCAAGAAGTTGAGATCACAGCAACATCACAGAACACAAAAGACTGGATGAACACAATGAATGAAGAAGGCATGTGCTGAAAAGAAGACGAGTGCATAGCTTGAAAGATGAATGGTCTAATGGATTGATGATTTAAGTGACAAGAGAAATGACAGTTGCTGCTGGATAAATGGACAGATTGACAGATAGATGGAAGGCCAGACAGATGAAAAGAGACACAAAGTGACAAAAAAGGGAGGATATGAATGAAAAATGAAAGCCACAGATAGATTACTTCTCAGACAACAGTAAAAGAGACTGAAAGAAGATGTTGCATTTGGCCAATAAGTGTTGAAATCAGTGGCCACCAAATCTGACTAATAGTGCTGAAAGTGATTTATTTTTACAGACTCGATGATGTTTTATGGCTCAACCTGAAGGCTGGAGCGTTGACAGCTTTTAAAGTAAATGAGAATCTGCATCTAAACCAACCCCAGCTCTCTGCCTGAGTGTGGACTTCCGATTTCTTCTGCTTGACTTGACCGGCAGAAAGGAGGGATGGGTTGTTGGTGGTGGTGGTTGGAGGGGGGACTGGCATTCCCCTGCCTTCCCTGAATAGAGCCATCTGATGCTGAAAAGAGCAGATTCCTCTCTCCTTGCTTTGCCTTGTCACATCTATCAATTCTACAGCTGAAAGGCAGGACGCGAGAGCAAATGTAGAGACACACACTTCATGACAAACACACACACGGGGGAAACAAGGGGTGGGGAAGTTTGACTAATACATCTGTACTTCATAATTATGTTGCGAGGCTCCAACCCTCATAAGGCTTTTGTCAGTGTCGTGCTGTGAGTGTTGACGCCTTGCTATTTATGTCCCCGGTGTTGCCCATTTGTTTTTGCTGTTGTCTTGGTTTACTGTCTTTTGTCATTTGAGACAAACTGTCTTGTCAAGGCTGCAATATTTATCAGATGTAGAGAATATTTATTGTAGACAGCACACACAACAATCACACCAAACAAAGACAACAAGTAGCATTTCACTTGAGGCATGTAATTATCAACCGATTGTAATAATAATAACTGCAGATTTGTTTCGCAGTTGGTTGTCAGGTTTATTTTTAACAAGGAATGTGACGTATTATAGCTACTTATAGGTAACAAACTGGAGATCAGATATCCTAAAAATCTGACAGTGTCTGACACTTGTGTATATTCATTCATTCAGATCTATTTGCACACTGCAAAAAAGGGGTGTCTAAAAACAAAAATAAAAAAACTAAATCTGAGGAGAAAGGTACTCAAAACAAGTGAAATATCTATCCATGCAGCAAGCTCATTTTACTGGACAAGATTTCTTGAATTAACCCATAAAGACCCAAACATCCACTGTCGACCAAAACCATCTACTGATTTAAACTGTCTAATACCTGTTGATCCACTAATTCTACCAATCTGTGTAAATAACTGGTGTAAAATACAGTTTGTCATCTTTTCATGGTCATCAGATACTACCCATTTGGACGTTCAGAGGCTCTGTAAATACCATGGAAACACCATCATCTTCTACAACACTGATTCACCAGTAAAACCCATGGAGGTGGGTCAGTGTCAGTGACTTTTTTTTTTTTTCTTAATTAAAGCAAAAAAAAAAAAAATCTGCCAATGGAACAAGTGAAAATGATCTTGGTAAAATTTCTTGAAATAAGATTTTCAAGATTTATTATCTATCTCACTGAAAAGTTACTCTTTAGGTGATTATGTCTTATTTTAAGTGTGATGAGATATTTTGACAAGAAATGACAAAAATACACTTGGTAAGATTTTGATTTTTTCCAGTGCAGGATCAGGGCACATACTCATCCCATCACTCAGGACATATTCCAAGAGGGTCTGGGACATGTATCTCTACATTTCCTTATCAGTCTGTGTCCCAGGTATGCATCCTGAAGGATTACCTACTCAGCTGACATTCCCTCTGTAGCCAGCATCCTATTAAAGTGTCTGAAACACTCAGAAGCTTCTAGCGATGCTTTCTAATATCTGGACTGAACTGAACAGATTTACTGAAACCATTTGATATCTCAGGATGGATGATACTGCAAGGTCTGAACAAGGCCTGAGCTAATGATATAAGAACACAAAATCCAATTTTAAAATGGAGAAGACTGCTATATGATTGTATGGACAAACACCTGGTTGGTCTGCCATGTAGCTGATATTACCACCACCAAATGAATATGTGCACAGTTAGTAGAAAAGAAAGACAAAAGTTGAGACACAAAAAGTTCATTTGTAGAGGCTGCACATTTCTTTTGTGGCCTCCTTGCCCTGTTGTGCAGGTTGTCATTTAGCCAAACCTACTGTCAAATATCAATGTGATAACATGAATAGCGTAAATATACATGCCACTTTTAAAAACCCCTTACCATTCTGAGTGATTTTGCTTAAAACGCCTGAAAAATACCCCTCCAAATTAAATTACAGCTGTTCTTCAACCATTTGGAGTATAGATCAAAGAATGGGCTCTTTGTAAAGGTAATACCTTGTAGTTTGTACTAAAGCAGTCACTTTTGCTGTTTATTTGACAGGTAAGAAGCTGTATACTTAGAAACACAAATAAATTTAGATTTTTTTTTCCCCCTCACCTTAATTTTTTTGTGAAAACAAGGGTGTATAAAGCTGCATTTGGTAGGTATGGACTGAAACCCACCATCTGCCAACAGACCAATGTCCTGGCACTTTGCAGTTCAAAGTTGAGAACTTTGTTTGTAAAAATGTCAGTTGTAGAGCATTTTTTCTATGGTTATGTTTATGCGTTTTACAGAGGGGAAATTATGGGAATTATCAATTTTTCCAAAGTGGCTACATTTGGAAATTTTTGGAAAAAATGAATAACTTTTGAATTCTTCAAATACACATATTTTAGCAAAAATTGATTATTTTTCATTTTATTGTTTGTTTTTTTTTTTTCCAGCACAGCATGACTCCTTTTTAATGACACAGAATTTCAAGCATGTACTTTCTACATATATTAAAAAAAAAAAAAAAAAAACAACACTATCCCTGATTAAATTTAGCAGTTTGTTAAAAAAAACAAACAAACAGGTGTTATGTTTTAGATATTAATATGTATCAGTTTGTTTGACGTGGTAAAAAAGGATGTATGATGTCAGATTTTGCTTCCTGTATTTCCGGGCTTAAAAATCAGCAAGTCTGATCACAGCCAGTGTTCATGGACCACTGATCGAGTCCAGCAGCCTTTATTCGAAACCTTAGATTGCCATTTTGAAGCCAGCAGTTTGAGATTTAGCCATCGCTGTGTGAAGTGACCATATTCAGACAAAAAGGACGCAACTACAGGAGCGAGGTGTTAGAGCCATCTGCAAGGGGTCAAAGGTGAGCTAATACTAAACACTAGCTTACTGACTTGGTAAATCAGTAAAACTTCAAGCACTATGGTACAAAGTTATTTTACAGTCGTTACATTGGAACCTATTAACTACAACTACTAACAACAACTAAAAACTCTGAAAGCCTGACATTGCAGAAATCAAACCCTCAAAGATCTTGGTCATGGAGCCATAATGTAGAGATGGGCCACCAGATTATTTAATAGAGGATCCACAAAAAAACAGGTGAGATATAAGTGAATATTGGTAAGAAATTACTGAGATAGTAATTTTAGAGAGACATTTAAAGTAAATGTATGGACGCCAGGACTTTTTGCAGTCAAGGTATTACAACTTTAAGATATTTCAGCACTGGCTTTGGTTTTGCCCATAAACCAGGGGTGTCAAACTCATTTCTTCCAGGGACCACATTCAGCCCAAATGGATCTCAAGTGGGCTGGACCAGTACAGTAATAGCATATAAATAATGACAACTTTTTCTCTTTGTTTTAGTGCAATAAAAATTACTTATTGTATTATTATATTATTTGGTAACAAGCATAATATTGTTAAAAAATGTGGAGTTTGGAACTAAAATGAGAGCAGTTTCTCATTCAGTTTCTCATTTGCCCTGGTCATTGTTCTTCTTGGAAGTTCTTCGAGGTTCAGCTGGACTAGTTTTGCTTCAAAAGAGCAACCGTAGTCCAGCTGAACCTAAAACCTAGAAAAATGGAGTTGTCACTATTTATAGGTTATTATGCTATTATTTTACTTTAGCTCATATTGGTCTGTATGTGGAACCTGAACTAAAATGAGTTTGACACCCTTGATTGTTAATATCTTCAGTGTAATTTTTGCATTTCGCAAATTCATCCCGCGGGCCAGATTGGACCTTTCGGCAGCCTGGTTTTGGCCCCTGGGCTGCATGTTTGAGACTCCTGTCATAGACTATATATAATGATGGGCATGGGTGCCGCTACCAATTATTGGCCCCATGAAAGCGTAATCATTGTGGACCCTACAGAAGTTCACTATCTTCTCAATCTGTGTGTGTGTGTGTGTGTGTGTGTGTGTGTATGGGGGGGGCATAAACAACATCACTGATGATAGCATGAAAACAAAAACAAAACTTAACATACTTTCAATATTTGCCTCCCAACTCCTACACCTCTCTCATACAGCGGATGATGTTACATGAAATTTTCACAACTTCGACCCTGTACCCAACGGTCCCCTCCACTGCCCTATGGGTCCCCCACAAATACTGGGCCCCATGAATTTGTCCTGTTTACCCCCTTATCAGCGCCCCAGATGATGGGTGTTAGAAAATGTCATATTTGAAACCAAAATGTCTTGATCTCCCCCTGCTGTTTGGCTGCAGTAGCCTATAGGTGACTATAGATGACTTTCAACTATGTAAACATGCATCACATTTCCCAAAGATGATATTTATGTTGGTATTTAAGGTATATTTCTGTTTCGTTATATAATGATCATCTTCTTTCTGAGTTATTTGGTGTTATGAAGTGTATGACGGGTGATTGAGGGCTGTAATGACCATTCACAGTCCCAAATCCATCAACATGTGGCTGGGAACACATCATACGGGCAGCCAGCATCTCCACTGCCCACACTCTGGCTCCAAATTACATCACACAGGCAACATGGCAGCTCCTCTGACAGCCAGATTTTGGCTTCATTTATGCAGCCATGTGACATTCATCTTTAAATGCAGTCTACAGTTTTGCCACCGAGTTCTGACTGACACTGGGGGGGGGGTGTTCTGGTGCAAAAGTGACATCAGTCCAAACCATCTGAGAACTTTGTGAAAACTTACATTGGTTGTGGTGCATGCTGTCACACAATGAAGCAGTGATGTGGTGTATGAGGATCCATCAGCTACAATACAGCGGATGTAGTCCATTCAATGTGTGATAAATCCAAACAGCTCATTTTAAAGGTCAGAGGTAAAGAAACTATGTAAGTCTTGTTGGTATCATGTCCAGAAATATCATTACTTTGTTTGTTATGGAGCTTCATTAAATAATACGGCTTTCACTTTTGTACCAGCAAAACTTTTGTAGGAGAGATAAAAATTTTACAACACACTTACAGTTTATGGTTTTTGGCTTTGTATAGTTTTGTTTTCATCAAGGGTTGCTTGGCATATTTCTGATTTACTATTTGTTGTTTGGAGCTCCATCCGCCAAAGATACTTCATGAAACCAGCTCAGAGGTAATATCGTCAGGAATATATCACCGTTTTGGCTTCATCTATGGCTTTGAATAAAGAGACACTGACACATATTTTCCATTTCTGGTTGATTATAGATGTGGAGCAGCCAAAACTTTTTCACTTGTCAGTCAGCAAGTTTGATGTCGAAATTGTTACAAATGTGCACATGCAAATAATAATCACCTTCATTTTCTTCTTTTCTTTTCTCTTGCACACACACATGCAAATACACACACACACACACACACACGCACACCACGCCTAGAGAAGAGAGACGCTTTAGACCTGTTGAATCATGCGGTTACAGTGAAGCTTTGTCTGTTTCTCTCATGTCACTCTGCACCTCACAGCTGTGGGACAAGAAGTGATGAAAACTAAAAAGATACAGTATAACCTGGCACCAACACACATGCATGCAAATCCGCATATGCACGCCAAAGAAAAAAAACGAGCTCAAGTTTGTCCACTCTTTGACACACGTCCGCTGACCCCTCAATCTCGTACACACACATGCATTTAGGTCTCTTATTCATTAATCTTCATTTCAACACACACTGGCCGCCGTCAGCACATATGCTCTCAACAATCACTTGGCACTGTGTAGTCACTCTCCTTCTCTCCCACACACACACACACATACACATACACACACACACACACCCACACACACACACACACATGCTCTCAGAGGGTGAGATCTGATTGCTGACACTGATATCAGGTCCCCTCCTGCTGCTGAGCTGTCCATCTGGCTGCCCGATCAGAAGACAGAGTGGGGTCCTCACAGTGGGGCTCCTGTCACTGTGCATTACAAGAAGGCTGACAGCAGATCTGATCTGACATTGAGGATAATATTGGCATCAACAAAATCCTTTGGTGCCGCTTTCGTATCAGGATTACAGTGGAACATGATGACATCTGAGGTGGCCAGGTCGAGTCTTTTCGAGGGCACGGTGTTCCCGAATGATCTGATGGATCTTTTTCTGGATTTGCAGAAGTTTGGGCCACATCCAGGGGACAAGTCCATGTGGTGCTGCACTGTGTGAGCTATTAACACCACAAACTTTACAAAGCTGGGACGCCCTACTTTGAGCTTGCTTGTCAGAAACTCACTTTGAAAACAAGTGCTATTTAACTCTTTTCCACTGAGGCACCAACTTATTTTTGTGGTCTGATCAGTCAGGCAGCTGAATCAAATCCAGACCTCACATAACATGTCATGTTGGTAGAAAATCACGTAGCCCACACATATGAAGTGCCAATCCACTCAAATTTTACAATGTTGTTTACAAAGATCACCAAATAGTGGGAGTCTTGTGTTAGTCTGAATCCTGTTTCTAACAGAGATGACTGAATCCAGTCCTCTCCGAGTCTCTGATTCACTACAACAGAGACAAATAAACTCCAAGCCTGCGTTTGGCCAAGCAAATCAGTCCTGTTGAATGATTCAATCTCACTGTTTATTATGGTTTTTACGCCATGCATTCCAAATGAAGCCCTGAGCACGAACAGGCATGTAGGAAAAACCAGGCACTTATGTTCTGTATATTTCTTTCTCTCCCACTTTCTGTCTGTAGTTCCCTCAATAAGCCTCTTGTTCTGAAAGATAAATTCACCGTCTTCTCTGTAGTACAGTATTAAATGCAAACAACGCTTAAAATTTTAGAAAAACTTGACCCCTGTTTTTTATCACTTCTGTTTGACCGTTCATTCACAAATTGTAACTGAACAGAGGAGGCTGTGTGGGCTCTGGTGTTTTATGCCTGTGTCCCCAGCTGTGACTTGGCTGTCAGTGAGTGCTGGCTGGGGGCGACAGGAAGGTTTAGGTGTTGTAATCAAATTCCCCCTATTCCTCCCAGGTCGTTACAACGCTCAAATTCTGCACTAATTGGCCAGCGAGTCACATGGCCGCCAGAGACCCATGTCTGCCCTGTAACCCCAGAGGGAAAGACAAGGAGAAGTTTTATTATTTCCAATTGGTAACAATATATAACTATTATGTTGATTTTCCTGGCTTCTTCAAAAGCATATATCATGTGAAATGCAGCTTTGGAAGTAGCAACTACATCAGACTCTCGTTTTCATGGTCCAAGTATAAAAGCAGTCATTGATTTGAAAATCTATCCCCATGAAACATGCACTTCCAGTCAGCACAAGTTCATTACTACACAAAACAACCTCTCACTGACTCTGAACATTTGCCTGCCTGTCATGTTCACAATAATGATGATGTGTGTTTTGTACAGACTTCTCAGGGATATTGCAGATGGATCTGGAAACTATGTGTATTCCATATTGGTCAGGTACTAAAGAAAATGAAGTATAGACCATAAAAGTAGGTGATGCAACTGTGGTTTTTCAATAACTGGAATTGAAAAATAAACCATCCTCCCTTATCTGCTCTTTTATCTCTGTAAGCACCCCTCCCTCATCTAACCCCCCTTCCCCTTCCTCTGTCCCCTGGGTGCCTCCCTTTCTGAGGTTTATGGCTCGCGGTTCTTTGACTGTTGAACCGTTACCTCAAAGAGCAACAAACTGATCCACGGTCACACTTTATAAACTGTCAGCTGAACCATGCTCCTCTGCCGACAGGTGAGGAATGTTTTTATTCACCTCTCTGTCTCTCTGTGGGTGTCTCACTCACTAACACACACACACACACACACACACACACACACACTGCTGAATACATCTTCTTCTCCGCACCTGGGCTTAGCACTTTAAAGATGAAAAGGAAATGGACAGCGGACAGAAGACGAGAGGTGGAGGAGATGTGGAAATGCAATCTGTCATCAAACAAGTCGTCTTTTTCAGCTTCTGTGCCTTCATCCTTCCTCTGCGCTGTGGGGAATCTGTGAATCAGTGTAGGGAAATTTACTTTGGAAATGCCACAGGTAACGGTTTAATAGTTATGTTAACATCTAATAAATAATGCAACTACTTTAATCGCTTCAGTGTCATGGAACTTATTACATCTGTTTAGTTTTTGGGTACTTTTCTAACAAATGTTCACAGTCAGACATGGCAGATGCAGATTCAGACACAAAGAGACCCAAACAAACACAGTCCTCATAATTTGATCCAAATGAGTGAGGCCTGTCTTGATGTGGAAGCTGCTCTTTGTAAGTCATCCTACCTCTGATCACGTTGCTCTATAATGTGTCTCAAATGTTTTTCCAGCTGTGGACTAAACACTAAATTCTATAAGCTTGTAGCGCCTTTGCTTTTTTCTTGGTAATTGTACCTTTGAGTTAAGTTTTTCATTTAATTCAGTTCATTTAATAAATTAGCAGTAAGTGATCATAGTTAATGATAATGAGCAATTTGTTTAATGTTAAGATTACCATGAACTTTGTTTTGAAATGTTTGTGAGACACGCTTTGCATTATGGGATAGAAAAACATGTTGAATGAAGTGCAGATGTGCATGGCTTTACTTTCTTTCATGTCTTAAACATTTCCTTCATGTTTGAAAGCAATGGCTTTTCATTTTTGGTTGGTTAATGTGTAAGATGACATGTTAAACTGACTTTGGCTTAGTTTTTGTGCATAGTTTTCGTTTGTTGTTCACAGGACATATTTATTGTAATTCATTAACAGTGACAGTGTTTATAATTGGAAGAATGTGTTTATATAAATTAATGTCCATATAAGCTTATTGATCACTTGAAATATTTGGTGTAATTATATGCACATTTGTATGTTTGTATGTACAGTATGTATGTACAGAAACAGATGCAATTGAACTTTAACCCATAAAGACCCATGGCTACTTTAGCGGCAGTTCCCAAATTAATTTTTCTCTCAGTTTAACCTTTACTTAAGTGATTTATCATCATTTATTACAATATTGTCCTCTGTATTTTGTATTTTTCACTGTAAATCATGTATTTTCCTATATTAAATTTCCTATACTTAATTCAGATGCTCATGAAAAGTCACAGTGAACTCAAAGGTTATTATATCAAAACAGAGAAAACTGCTGTTAAGTCACTTTTTCTTCAAATGTATCATTAACTGAACATAAACCAAGTGTCTCCGTCCACTGTTACTGACCCAACTCCATGGGTTTTACTGGTGTTGTCAGTGTTGTAGAAGATGACAGTGTTTCCACGTTCATTACGGAGCCACTGAACGTCCAAGTGGGTCATATCTGATGACCATAAAAAGATGACAAACTGTATTTACACCAATTATTTACATGGATTGATAGGATTAATAGATCAACAGGTATTAAATAGTTTAGACCAGTGGATGGTTTTGTTTGCCAGTGGATGCTTGAGTCTTCAAGGGTTAAGTAGGAAATTCACTTTTTTTCATCAGCCCAATAGAAAAAAGAAAGAAAGAAAGAAAGAAAGAAAGAAAGAAAGAAAGAAAGAAAGAAAGATAGAAAGAAAGAAAGAAAGAAAGAAAGAAAGAAAGAAAGAAAGAAAGAAAGAAAGAAAGAAAGAAAGAAAGAAAGAAAGAGATGAACATATGCTTTATGCATTACTCCTCATTGTGTTGAAATCGATAGTAACTTGCTAACTTGGAGATTTTCCTCTCTTCTCTGTCTCTTTTCTTCCAGTTTCACTCATGGATTTTCACTTGTCTTGCTTGGAAACTGTTCCATGAGCTTCCTGGCTCATGAAAACCAAGTTTGGCTGGCTGTTTGATTACGTTAACGTACTAGTTGTATAAAACACAGTGCAAGAACAGTACACAGATTACATTTATTATTTATTCTGGAATCATGTCACACTCTTCCATGGAACTAGTTCCTTTCATCTAATCCACCTCTGAGCCTTTGACCGTCCAGCCACTCTGATACCACTTTCACCTTTAATCGCAGAAAGAAACGATTAAGACTAAAATATAACTCCTAAGTTGATTTTCTTCTGTAATTTTATCTTCCTGGACAACAGCGTTCTCTCTTTGTGTTGATCCGTATCAATAAATCTACTTATGTTTGTCTGATTAGTGTGTGTTTCAAAAAGGCTAAGGTTTCTGCTTCTGACTAATGCCCACCCAGTAGGCATGTTGGGAAGCCGCTAACGGAAAGGAGGGATTGTGGGAAAACAGCAGGGGCCTAGGGTTGGATTGTCACCATCGCTCAGTGTCCTTTGGCCTTGATGCCATTCTACATGCACACTCACGCACACACACTTATGAAAATGTCCCAGCCATCAACTCACATGTGACATCAGAGTTCTGACAAAGACAAGCTGGCCCAGCAGTCTCGATTTTAACAAGCTCCAGCTGAGGGTGGACATAGGCCACTGTGTATGTGTGTCGAGGCTGGTATCCACAGTGACACAAGGCAGCCTGTGTATGTGTCTACTTCTTCATTTCCTGCTCCTGTGAGGCAGACTTTCCTCTCACAGAACATGGCAGCTCACCGTTGGGTGGCAAATGGGCCTGTTGTGAGCAGCGTGTGAACTATGCCATGGCTCTCAGAGGTGCTCAGAAACAACAGATACCACATGCACAACGCACTTTTATCATTGTTATTCTTGTACATTACGATTAAACTCATCTATGTAGTACAATTCATGTATTTGAGCTTAAGTTAATTCATATCATATCTATGGTTTGTCATTTATAAACTCCAATGGATAACATTGTAAATACACTTACAATGATACTAATTTGTATATTTGAGATTATTATATATAATAATGTTAAAATATTCACATTAGCATCTTTAAATGTCTTCAGTTTAGATATAATCTGTAGTCCTTGTAGAGCCTGCTTTCATCCAGCTGTTTTCTTTTTATCAAGAGTAATCCATCACCACCAACTGAAATTTCATACTGAACATTTAATACAAATATGAATACTGAGAATAAAAAAAATGGGTGAAAAGTAGCCCCAGCTGTGAGTCTTTCAGCACCACAGAGGAATAGAGTGTGGTGAGGAGTGAGAGTGAGAAATGCTGTGTACTTGAGTCAAAATGATAGAACACTGTGTCTATATATATAATAATTCAGCTATTCATTCGTGTTCCGAAGTGTTTAATTCTCTTGAGGGCTGCAGCAGTGGCAGTCTCACACAGCTACCTATAAAACAATTGATAATTAAAAAAGGAAAACATTAACAAGACCTGGTACATCATCATCATCATCAGACTGAGGAGATGCTAGACATGGGTACTGTATTGAAAACATGAAGCTGGTTTTAGCTTCGGTCACCTGATCCAAACTGCTGCTTTGAATTACATGACATTGTTCCAACTTTTCCATGGTTTGTCAAAGCCTTTCTCCAGCAGTTGTTTCTGCAGCTCTTCATACATAGTGGTGTTTTGTGACTTTTTTTTTCCAATTTTTTTCTATTTTTCCATTTCCTAATGCAAAATTTATGTTTGTTTCTTGTATTCATTATTTTGGTATGCATTGCATTAACATTGCAGCTTCATTATTGGTCTACCCACAGAGACAAACTTTTGTTAAGCACAAAATCTTTTATTTAGCTCTTTCACAGTACAACATATTTTCATAAAACATCAACTCAGCCTCATCAATTTAGTGGTTCAGAAAATGAATGAACACATTTTGGTTTTATTTTGCTTATTTGTTTTTTCCACTCAATGTCTCTTGATGCACAAATTGAAAATGGGAGTAAAAACAGCTGAAAGGAAATGCACTCACAATCATAAAACACTTGATTTATCTCTTATTCATAATTATTCTTATTGGCAATAATAGAAAGAATAATCTTTGTTAAAGGTTCAATATGTAAGATTGATATGTACTTGAATTTTCTGTTGGAGTCTGCACGACGTGTTTCTGACACTGATTCTGGAAGCGTAATACACACTGGAAAAATTTTTTTCAAAAATCTAAATCTTACCAAGTGTATTTTTCTCATTTCTAGTTAAAATATCTCATCACTCTTCAAATAAGACAGAATTACCTGAAGAGTAACTTTTCAGTGAGATATAAGAACTTGTCTTTTAGCTTGAATTAAGCAAAAAAGTCTTGAATTAAGCAAAAAAAAAAAAAAAATCTGCCAATGGATCAAGTGAAAATGATCTTGGTAAGATTTCTCGAAATAAGATTTTCAAGATCTGTTGTCTAAAAATAAGTTCTTATATCTCACTGAAAAGTTTTTCTTCAGGTGATTATGTCTGATTTTAAGTGTGATGAGATATTTTGACTAGAAATGAGAAAAATACACTTGGTAAGATTTGGATTTTTGCAGTGCAGTTTCCCTTGTAAAGCAGAGGCAGATAAGAGTTTTCATAGAAAAACCAAACAGTCATATACATATAAATACTGGATGTTATCATGGATGGAGACATCTACCTGAAGACGGTATCAGCTTGGCACAGCTTTTTGCCTTTTCCACTGCATGGGAACAAGGACTAACAGGTACTATAGAATACTATTTGTTGTACCACCTTCACTGAGATTCCAAGTGAGTTTAAGCAATAATAAACATGAAAAAACCTCTTTTTTCTAATTGTTCAGTCACATTCATTGAGAAAAAACTATCCTAAAGAAAACGTGTCACTTCTGAAATGAGGACTTTGAGATTTAAGTGTCATCCTCCTTGCAGCTGCAGTTACATTGAAGACAACATCACAATACATTTATGTTATGTCAGTGACAATCAGTGACACTGAAGGATTATTATACCTGCAGTAGAAATACAGTGCATTGGTGCCAAAAAAATCTTCCAAATCAAGCAAAATTAAGGCCATTTGAGTAGATAACAAAAGTCGAAAAAAGAGGCATCATCAGACAGTTATTAGCTTACACAACCTCATCACAAATATCATGCTAAATCTAAAATAATGAGCTGAGTAAATTAGTGATGAAGTGCCCGCAAGCATTAATCAAAAACCAATAAGAGTTGATGAAGATACAGAAAAAAGAAACAAATGACAAAAATAACACACTGCTAGATTTTTTGAGATTCCCCCATTCATAAGAAAAAAAAATTCTACAAATCGTGTTTTCATGGGAGCCCTCCTGTACTTCACACCCTTGTTGAGAGTATGTGTCAGTGTGAACTCACTTATAATGGGAATGAAAAATCATGTACATGGAAAGGAATCAATCGCACTTGTTGCTGATTGAGCCATGACTCTGCCCCCTTCTCTCCTACCTCTGCTTCTTCTCCCTCCTACAACTCCTCTAGTCCTCCTCAGCTGTGAGTGATTAAGTTGAGCCTGAGGGGCTGGCAGTGGAGGCGAGGAAGGGGAGGGGGATAGAGGGATGGAAGGGTGAGAGGAGGGGACAGGGTACTCACTCACTGCCTGAGTAATGGCTTCCAGAGACCCCCGACTCTATGGCTCTGTGCAGCACGAGGCCTAATCAGGAGTGACGGCTCGGCCCGTTTGGACAGTGTAAAGGCAGTCTTGCTCCTGTCAGGCACAGACGTGGATAGCCACCCCCTCCCTTCTCATTTCACCACAGGACCCCCACCACTAGGCCGCTAGTCCCTGCCACAACCATCTGACAAGGAAATGTTGGGCAAGAAGGAGGAGGGGAAGGACAGAGGAGAAGCAAAAAGGAGAGAATAATTCAAGAAGATTTGAGGTTGAGAAAGAGAAGGAGAAAAATATGGGAGAGACAGCCAAAGAATAGTGCACTGGGACATGCATGGAGGGCCTGCGTACAGTGGATTGTGGTGTGTTGGTTTCATGTTTGTGTGTCAGACCGACTGTGTGTGTTTGATGGAACCTCTGAGCAGCTGGGGAAACCCATCATGTTCATTTAACAGTACAGATCTCAGGCAAAAGCAATACTGAGGTTACTGTGCTTATGTGTATGTGTTGGCGGGTGTGCATGTTCAATGACTGCGTGTGTTTGTCAGGGTTCTCGATGTGGTCTGCTGATTCGTGCTGTTTCCACGGTGATTGGTTTCCATCAAGCGTCCGAGGGCTGATCCATCGACAGCGTTCCCCTCCTTCCCCGAAACCCGACTTCTTTTTCATTTTTCAATTTCACTTTCATCAACCGCTGCCGCCTGTTTTTTCATTTTTCTATTTCCAGCTGATGACAGAAAGCGTGTGAAGTGTGAAATTAGAAAGAGCGTGTGTAAATAATGGCGTGTAACACAGAGAACACACACATGAACAAATGGGTATGAACACACGTACGCTATTGCATAAGCCACGAGACAAAACTCATTACATTCAAGCTGAGTGATGGGAAAAAGTGAACCAAAAGCACCGACTCTTAATAGCGCAATTACAAACTGAAGATGAGAATTCTTCTTTTTCCTCTTACTATTCAATTTAGTCAAACCAAAATTCAGATTATTGTACAGAATATGCAAACAGAGTTCAGTGGCGCTGACTGAAACATTCTGAGCAGAGTTTAAGTGTGTTATTTTGTCCTTTTGGGGTCTCTCTATGAAGGAGCCCCTGTTCTGTGTTGCTGTTTGGCACATACACACATCCAGAAACACACATCTTGTCCCCCCCACCTGGGTTTAACTGTCTGACAGAGTGAGATGTTGGCGCAGTGGAGAGCTCGAGAAGGAGGTCAGGGGCACGAGGGCAGTCAGGTCCCTCAGACGTCCATCAAAATGACAGGTACCCCAGCCTTAAAACTCCCTGACCCACCCAAAAACCTAGTTTCCCTCCTTTTTTGCAGACACACTCTCATGCACACACATACACACACAATGAAATACCAGGCCTAAAAAGTAGCCCCGCAGCGAAGGAGACCAGCTCTCCGCAATTAGGACATTCTGCGGCCATGAAATCATTCTGAAAATTAGCTCCAGGAAGTGAGAGGAGGGAGACAGAGTCCTAAAGAGAGACAAAAAAGAAAGAAAAAAATGGGAGCGAAAAGAAAATGAGTGAAGTTTAGGGAGGAAAAAAGTGTTCTGGATCTCCTCAGCAGTCAAACGGACAGGCCACATGTGCTGGCAAGGCGAAAATGAAAGAATTTAGAATTATCCCAGATAATGACGGCTGTTAAGATTAACAATTAATCCTCTGGCCCCATGACATGTTAGATTTGGATCTGGGGAAATGGGTGTAAGAGGTGTGAAAGGCCTTCAACAAGGACTCAGTCAGCTAAAATATACCCTGGGTCTATGTGTGTGTGTGCGTGTGTGTGTGTGTGTGTGTTTGCCTCCGGTGGCTGACAGTGTCCAGGCCTCAGGTCCTGACAGGAGAAGGAACTAGGGTTCGGATCTCAGCTCACGGCCGAAGAGACCTGCTATATGTTTCCCATTCATCCTGGATTTCTCTACAATGTCTGTTCTATTTTCTCTAGATCTGCAGCACTCCTGTCGCCCCTGGTTTACCCCGCTGTGACCTTCTGCCATTACACAAACAGCATCTGCCAGCGATCAGCCCCTGACAAGCTCTAAGTAACATTTGGACAACATTGCCCAATGCCACCCCAAGCCTCAGGCCATGCTGTCTCCTACATGAAGCATTTCAGAGAGGGATTGGCAATCAGTTACTGCTGGTGATTTCTACTAACTTAAGGATAAATGGATGTATGTGTAAGTGTGTTTGTGTATGAGAGCCCAGCTGTGGGTTGTTACTTAGCGAACTCAGCTCGGTAGGGAAGGTACACCAGATGGCCAGTGAAATGCAACCACTGAGAGTTGAAAGGGAGAGGTGTACATCACAATCAAGAGAACATGAAAAGACATCTTTAGAATAGATGGAGAGACATCACAGTGGAGCACAGGCAGAATCCAAAACGGAACCTTTCCATCAACCCAGTCTGCAGAATAAAACTGTGACATATGCATACCAAGGAGCCAAAAGCATGTTTCATATTAACATGTTTATGCATATTAACACAACGGTGACTTAACTAATGGTGATGTTTGCTTTGTTTTTTTAACAGTGTCTCAGATATTAGTTTTATATGCAATCATTCAACAATTTTTATAATCAGGTTTAACTGGGAAAAAAAATACTCAGTATGTATTTAGTTATATTTAAATGAAACCACCTCCTAACCTTAACCAAAGCACTTTTCATTTCCTAGGCCTGAATACCTACAGGACTGTATCCACCATCTATGCCAGATCTGGGCATTGGTAGCTGACCCTAACTGGCCCGCATGAGGTTATTGGCAAATTAAAAGACAACGCAAATATATATCATCGTGATACATGCAACCAATGCAACAACACTGCTTTTATTTTGAAGGATCTGCTGAAATTAACTTTTTTTTTTTTGTACATACTTTCCATGCTTAGCATAAGTCTAATGCACTGATTGGTTTGTTGGTCAGCTAATGCCAAAAAATGAAAGACTGATTCAGAATGCAGGGTTTTTTTTGCAAGACATGGACTGTAAGTATTTCCTCACTGAAGTCAGAGGTAAAGAAAAAGAAAAGGAACTGAGATATGCAAACAAAGGTGGATGGATCTATTGTTTTTCATGTAAAGTTAAAGTGGAGCTGGTTTTTCACATTTTCAAAAATGTTTCTGTGAATATTCATTAAATAGTTGTATTCTGTGCTCCACATTTTCATTGTATTGTTTCATTTATTGTTTTTATAGAGACATATATTGAGCAGAGCTGCAAGTGCACTGATCCGGGCCCTTAAAAACTGTCAAAGTTTCATATGTGGCCCATAAGAAAATGAACTGACCACCCCTGATCTATGCTATTGGCTTTCTGCTTATTACAGAGGGCAAAATGGTAGTGGAGCAGTTTAAATGCAATAATGTGCCAAGAAAAAATTTGCTGCCTGGATGCCTATGTAACAGGTAATGCTGAGGGTACATCATGCCTAGTGCCTACAGTACAAGCACGTGGGGGCAACTGTATGATCTGGGGTTACTTCAGTTGGTCAGGTCTAAGTTCAGTAACGTTATGAGGAAAAATGAGATCAGCTGAACCTGAATATAGTGAACCACCAGGTCTGAACATCAGTGGATTCTTTTCTTTCCTAATGTCACAGGTACATATGACTGGGTTTGTCAGTGTCAAATTGTGAAGGGGTGTTTTAGGAAGCGTGTGACATCATTTTCACAGAGTCCAGACTTGAACCCCATTGAGAATCTTTGGGACCTGGTGAAGAAGACTTTACACAGTGGTTTGACTCTCCTATGATCAATACAAGATCTTGGTGAAAAATGAATGCAACTTTGGATTGAAATAAATGGGGTGGCATTTATTGTGACATTGCTGAAGCATAGCATGGCATAAACAATTAAAGTGTACATTTAGAAATGCCTTTATTTACTTAGGATCCCCATTAACTATTACTGCAGTAAAAACTATTCTTCCCGGTGTCCACACAACAAGCAGGACATTAAAACATACTGACAACAAACAACAATAAATGAAAAGTCAATACTGAGTTCATGCATCAGTTAACCCATAAAGACCCAAACATCCACCGACGACCAAAACCATCTACTGATCTAAACTGCTTAATGCCTGTTGATCCACTAATCTTATCAATACATGTAAATAATTGGTGTAAAATGCAGTTAGTCATCTTTTCATGGTCATCAGATATGACCCATTTGGACGTTGAGAGGCTCCTTGGTAAATGTGGAAACACTGTCATCTTCTGCAACACTGATTCACCAGTAAAACCCATGGAGTTGGATCAATGACAGTGGATGGAGACGCTTGGTTTATGTTCATTTAATGACATATATATCTGAAAAAGCTCACTTTTTCTTCAGTTTTCTCTGTTTGTGATTTAAACCCTTCAACTTTAACCTGACTTTTTATGAACATCTAAATGATCAGTACATTAAATATGGGAAAAGACCTGATTTTCACTGGAAAAATGCGAAATATGGAGGATTATTTCATAATAAATGGTGATAAATCTCTCATGGAGTTGGATCAATGACAGTGGACGGAGACACTTGGTTTATGTTCAGTTATGATATATTTTGCTGAAAGAGTCTGTTTTTCTTCAATGTTCTCTGTTTCTGATATAATAACCCTCAACATGATCTAAGCTTTTATGAACATCTACAGGATCAATGAATTAAATATAGGAAAATACCTGATTTATACTTAAAAATAAAACAAATATGGAGCATAATAATAGAATAAATGATGATAAATCAGTTAAGAAAGGTTAAAAATAGAGAAAAATTCATTTGGGAACTGGCACAAAAGTAATACTGGGTCTTTGTGGGTTAATAACACAAAAACAAACCAAACAAGACATTGACACAGTACTAAGATAGGAGCAGACTGTCTAGTTGAGAGAAATGTTGACATTAAACTTGTGGTGCGTTGATGTTTAGGCTCTATTTATTCTTGGTTTACAAGAACTTTTCTTCCCAGTGATTGGACTGCTCCATCTAGTAATATGCCACCGAGGTATGCCAACGCATATCAAAATAGACAGTTGCCATGTAATCAATAGACAGAAACTCCTAGTGTCTACGCCCACATGAGAGCATGTGTATATTTGTTATGGGGTTCATGGCTGCTCATGTGTCTCTGTAAATGTGCAAATGAAAACACACTCAGAATATATTTTCAACATGTTCTTTAATCCTAGAGGTCTCTCATGAACTTTTGGTTATAAGCTACAAAGAAAATCAGAGTACATGCTGTTCCAAGGTGCTGTAGTAATTTGGATACTGTGTTGCTAGAAACATGTGTTTTTGTCGACATGGGGAAACTCTGACAGTCATGTGTTGATCACACGATGAGGGCGAGCTGCTAATCAAGCACTGGGAGAAGTTGAGAATTCCTTGGGAGGCAGACAATGGAAGCAGCGGGGTGTTTTTGTGGTATCCGGAGCAGCAAACGCACACACACTTGGCAAGAGAAGTACCCATCTTGATTAAAGGCTGTATGCTTGTGTGATGTATGTTTTTGCTGATGACATGTTTCTTTCCCAGTGTTGTCAGCGTGTATAGACATGTTAACTTTTCGTCTGTGTGAGCTTGCTTCAGTGCGTTTGTGTGTTGTGTGTGCACATGTCTCCAGTCTGATTAGCTGCCTTTTCTTTCAGGTGTCCCTTGTTCTCCTGGTCTTTAATCAGAGTTGAGGCCCTCATCGTGGCCGGAAGGAAATGCTGTTCCAGGAAATGTGCCTCAGTGCCAATCGGACATCCATTCATCTGAGGAAAAGGAAAACTGCCATTCCCATCTTTAGCCATTCCCAAATTCAGTTGTGGAATCCTGTCCTGAATAGGAGGCGTGGCATTCTGTATGTTTGTTTTGAGTTTAGTTATTGACGTGTTGTTGATAGATGTGATAGAAATACTCACCAGTTACAGTGCCTGACTCAACACCCATGCGTAAAATTTTCTAAGAATGTCTTTTTAAAAAACAGTCAAACTTAGGCTCCATCTGAAGAGCACTGCGGGTCAGCGAGCCTTCACTCAGGTGCTGAGTGATGATGTCATACTTAGGAAACCACCACTGGGACAGTGGGAAGGAAAATAAGCCAGAGTATGAAAAGACTGGAAAAGACAGAGATTGGAGGCGACGGTTGTGTCGGTTATGTGAGAGTGTTTCTGGGTTCCTTGGATGAGAGTGTGCAGTGTGGTTGCTGACTGGCTGAGGGTTTTTAATAAACAGCCTGTTGAAACATGACAGGAATATTGGGTGAAATCATGGTTGTTTTACTGTGATGACTGCAGTGACTCCCTGGGTCTGGGAGAGAAAGCAGATCAGGGCAGGGAAAGAGCACGAATGTCGGTTTTTATGATTGTCACTGGTGACACATTTGGTTCCGCAACATTTCTGCTCACTGGTGTATACATCCTGAGAAAAAAAACATGCCACAGTTGTTCTACTACAAAATAAGAGCCCTTTCTTTTTTGTCATTAGGACAGCAATGGAATGTAACTCAATACTTTTACTCAAGCACTATACCTACAAGTACAAATTTAAGGACTTTAACTTAAGTATTTTTATGGAACTTCATTCTTCTACTCCACTACATCTCCAAGGGAAAGATTGTATGTTTCACTCCTATTTGCTCAAAATCCCCAAACATATCATCTTTGACTGATTTTAATAAATTTAAGGATGAAGTGGTTTAAGTTCATAGGTTGAGAATATTGTGATCCTTACAAAGCTAAGTAAAATGCTTTTTGATTCATTGTCATGAAATTGAAAATTACTTTTCAGCTTTTTCTGAGTTCAAGAAAAGTGGACCTTTTGGTGATACATGATTCTCACAAGAAAGCAACACTAAAAACATACACTATATGGGCAAAATATTGGGACACATCACTCATTCGGATATCGACTTTCTGATGATTTTATATCACAGTAAACATGTTTGTGTCAGTTGTAATTAATAAATCAGGATAAATGTCAAATTAAAGTCAAATTGTTCATAGTCAGAACATGAAAAGTATTTCAGAAATGTAGAGGTAGAACATTTAAAACAATAATAATAATAATAATTTTTTTAAAAATCAATGTTCAGTAAACTCTGAAGCAACAATATTTATTATTATAAAATCATATTATGTTTGTCATTACTGTTTTACAGCCCAGCCTGTTAACAATAAAACACTTCCATTCAATGTGTTCCAATGCTTTTGTCCATTTCCTGTCAATGATCTTATAGAACATGATGCAGTGCTGTGGATTAACTAAAAACAGTACATGAAGTATTTAATGTGAGTTCACCCTCAATCTTTCATACTTTTTTTTCTTTTAAATTTTGCTTCTAACACCAAAGATATATTTACTTGGTTAAATATTTACTACAGAAGTTATACTGGATGTAGAGTTCTTTTCCACTTTGGCTATAGAGTCATTCTTTCACAAAAGCATAGTATGCTTAAAACAAAAACACTGTCAGGTTAAATTGCTCAAAACCTCCAGCACATAGCCTGATGTGCAAAACTGATCAAGAGATTCCAGTTTTACATTTATTGAACAAGTCACTGTCTTGGATCTTGTCCTTCTTTAGGCTGTAGTGAACCTTAGCCAGATGTTAAATTGTTCTGCCTGTACAGGGAACTCAAACTGAACCTGAAGGAAACAGTGAACTCAGCAAAGCAACTATTGCCAATTTTAACTTCAGCAGCAGCAATTGTGGTAGGAGAACTAGCAAGCAAAAGTGTAACTGTACTTTATATGCAAGTAATGTGGCAGAAGGCAGACAGTAAAAACTGGTGGAGCACTAAAGACATTAACACTACATTATTGCATCATCATTACATTATATAATTATGTATAATGTATGTCCAATGCATCTCCATTCGGCATTTAAAGTGTAGTGAGGGGAGGATACTGTGAAAACATGGCTGCAAGTTCAAGTTACACTGCCTCAAATATAGTATAGTTCACTGTGAAATAACGTGAAGCCTGCTTTCCTTTTCCACCCACACATTTGTGAAGTGGTACAAGTCTTTGGGTGAGCCAAATTTAAAGATTCTGTAGATTTTCTCTTTCATTCCAACCTCATGTAATCTTGCTGCTCAGAAGACGTATTTCCTCCTACTTTTCAAAGTATATCTTGAAGCCCCCATTGTGACCAAACAGTTGTGTTTTTGTGTGTTTGTTTGGCCATGTAAATGCTGAAACAATAAAAACAGAACAAACCAACCACCCCCACATGGCACTTGGTGCTTTCAAAGGCAATTTGGAGGACAGAGAGGATGCTGATGTGAGCATAAAGCAACCTTGCCTACCCTGATCCCTGAACAGACGTATTATGCTGCCATTGGGGTGAAGGGTGAGAGGTTAGAGGGGAGGGGGAGGGGGAGGTGCTGCAGGGGAGGTGGGTTTGCCTCTAGATGATAGTTCTCCACACATCTACCATAGACCAGCTGCTCCTGATGCGTACATGCACGCATATGCTGACTTTCATGCCGAAGCACAGTCAAACACATTAACTCACTCAGCCAGTGTCCCCCCAAGGTCCAATCTTTTCTCTCTTTTGTCAACCATGACATTTTTACCATTTGATGCTGGTATTATTCACTCGTCTTTCATGCAGGTGCTCTATACTTTTGCCAGAACTGTCCTGCAGTCATGTTTTGACATCTAACCAGCCCCTCCATGGTGGCTGACTGGTTGTAGTTCTCTATGTGATGACGCCACACTGAATCAGAGTGGCATTTGAGGTCCACCAGATAAGAGCTGGTTTCGGTTTGACTGGAAGGGCTGCAGTGGGTGATGAAAAGGCTGCAAGAGGTACAGGCCTGCAGGGCAGATGTTAAACACACTGTGACTGAGGAGAGACAGAGCGAGAGACAGGGCTACTGTCAGAGCCTGACCAGACCACAAAACTGAAAAGGAAACCCCCCCCCAAAAAACACAGAGCACCTGCCATGGAGAAGAAAAAGATGAAGAGAGGAGAAAGGATTTTGTTGTTATAATAAGAATGAGTTCCTCTTTCAAAATCAGGCCTCAAAGTGTGAAACATCTGCATGCCGAATCAAGTCTAATCAAGCTGTGATCAAAGATCTCACATCTCTGGGAATGGAGTTGCATATCTTGGGTGAAGAGGCCACATTCTCGATTCCTTTCCCAGTGGTGCGATGTAGGTCTGAGCCGTCAAGGTGATGGAAATGAGCACAGGCGCTGATCCGTGGGCCCGATCGACACGTGTGCTGGCCCGTGAGCGTTCAGAAAATCTCCCTTCACCTCCTCCTTCTCTGTCATCTCTCCGTCTCTCCCATGGTTTCCTCCCATGGTTTATTATTACAGTATAATCACTTCCATCTGCCTGTCAAGCCACCGGGTAGACCAGGATCTGGAACAAAAGACAGTGAGAGCAAGGAAGAAAAAGAGGGCAGGAGGGATTTTTCTCTCCAATACAAACACATCTCCTCCCTCTCCTCACTTCTTCTCAAAGTCCCACGTCAGACCAAACCAGAAAATGCTGCAGAGTCACCTTTCTCTTTTTGTCAGGGATATTGTAATTCAGCATGACTTCTGGACAGCTTCATGCACAATTAGGAATTCAGCAGCACTGGGCAAGAAAATGTGATTCAAATTAGTGCTGTATTGCATTACTGTTTACTTATGATCTCTTCTGCCATCTCCCACCCACTCCATTTCTCCTAAAGGCCAGCGTGTATGTGAGTGTGTGTGTTTGGATGCATGAATGCACTTATGGCGTGATGTTTACATATATACAGCTTATTTCAGTCTCACAGATATTACAACCATATGCAGGAAAACTGCAGCCATAAATATGTTTGTCATAAATGTACATGCACATCATGTTTTATTTCAACATAATAATTGAATGTTAATACCATTTCAAAAGGCCAAACATGTAGACAATATATATTTTTTCTGCTAAGATTTGACAACTGAATAAACAGTATCAGCTGGTTTTGATGACAGCCTGATCAAACTTTTTTATAGCTAAGATTAAGCACTAACAGTAGTGGGTTGGGTTTAAAGATAGTTGCCACAGTTTGGTTTAATGCAAAAAAAATGTCACCAGAGATGTTACTCTCACTAATACTCAAAAACAAAACCACAATCTTTTTCTATCTACACTGTTGGCTATAAAGTTGTAATAATTTTGTTTTCAGACACACTCTTTTAATTCCTATTTATCCACATCAGTAATCACCTTTGACTCCATACAACAGTGTTTTTCAACCTTAGAGTTGGGACTCCATGTGGGGTTGCCTTTAATTCAAATGGGGTCGCCTGTAATTTCTGGTAATTGATAAAAAAAAAAAAAAAAAAAAATGTAAATAAAAACTTACTGATGAAAAATATATGGTGAGTTGAGAGAGAAAATCATAATACATAAAACACATGACAAACTGTGAAGCTGAAACTGAAGCACTGTGGTACTGTTTATCTGTCAAATGTTCAAACTGAAGCACTGTG
>JAPQRP010000003.1:11724966-11745979 GCA_037367295.1 Apogon hyalosoma
ATAGTTGTTCAGTAAATGACAGATATGTTTTAAAGGTTTGTATTCTTAATGAGCAGTTCACATGCCATTAATGGATTTGTGCAGCAGTATAGTTAGTCAGTTAGTTAAAAAAAAAAAAAACAAACACATTTACTCATGGTTATTTGAGTTTTACAGTTTTATGCGTCTTTATACTTCAGATTTACATTTCAGTAGCAGATGGTGTGCTTGCACTTCATTTCACAGATTTATTTACCTTTCAGAGGATGATTTTATACACATAAATAAATTCATATATTACTTTAGAAGCTACTTTAAACTACTTTTAGATCATATTTCAGAGGGCAAATATGGTCCAGTAGCTATAGTAACTTTCCAGATATAGTGCCACTCTATAAAATACAATGTGTGATTGCAGATTAAGAGACTGGGCATAAAATCAACGAATTAAGCTTCACTTTAAGAGCAAAAGTAAAATACTACATTTAAATTTATTGCTTCATTAATAATAGGTTTTTTTCTAACAATATACAGGGGCTGTTTTTAATAACTTTATTCCTCAGTAACATTTGCCTGAGAATACCATTTTAGCTTTTCATGTACTTTATATTTTGCTATTACTACAACTTAATTCACTCACTGTGCCAGTGTTTTTAGAATTGTGTTGTGTGACATGAGGTAACTCCAGGGTAAGGCGAGCTCACATGTATGTGCATGCAGGCACACACAAACAGACACAGCAGATGCGGAAATGGGAATTGTTGAACCATATCATTGTGACAGCTATGATGACGGATGACTGTATCATCTTGGAGAGGGAACCCCTCTCTCTCCTCAGTTGTGTCTTTTGAGGTCTGATTACTCTCTCACTGAGTCTCACTGGCTTCTGTCTGATTTTCTGCATCAGTGTAAGCTACAAAAACTACACATTTCTTTGTCTGTTTGGTTCATGTCTTTTTGAACCTCACTGATTAGGGAACATAGTTTATCCAGCTATTTGTTTATGCTTCCAATATTAGAGGAAAAATTCTTATTGTCTCGGTTTAGCCCCATTGATCTCCAGTTTACACCAATCAAACACAGGCATGCAGACATTCTTTGTAGTGAGCAGGCTGCTCTGCTGAATGTCCTCGCTTCTGCTTGTGATGTGTTGCCTGATGACAGTTTTGTCCATTGGCAAAAGCCAGGAGGCTGTTCATGCACCATGACAGTCCACAGATTCTTTGAATGCTTTGCATGGATGCTCAGAGAGTTCAAAATGGTTGCCCAGACAATGTTGCTCAGTTACATCTCTGTCTGATCACATAAGGTTGCTGCTCACAAAAGGACATCCTGTAGTTCATTTGCTGGTATTAGTGATATTACCCCTGAATTTTATGTATCAGCTGAACAAGATCAAGCCGACTGTAAATTTGTACTCTTTTGGCAGTGACCTTCATGGTAATAAAAATGATCTACAGCATGGACAAAACCAGCGATTTCTTGTAAGAGCTGCTGAGTGAGAATGTTCCCCCCCAGACACAAACAGAGAGCAGCGATCCTTTCGTACAGCTTTAGTCCGTTCTTTTCTTCTTCATCTTTCGCCTGTTCCTTCCTTCATCTGTTTTTCCTCCCAGGGTCTGTAGCTTAAAGCCACGTTATTTTTCCAGATGGCTTAGTGTTGTATGGAGAGCAGACAAGAGGAATACTTCATTGAAAATTTGAAAATATGTCAGCATGTGGACATCATTATGGCAGCCTAGATCATTTAAGCACCCTAAAATTACCTGCAGACCTTGTAGAGAAAAGTAATAAATGTGTATGTGTGCATTCATGAGGGTTCACATGCATGGCTCTGCATCTGTACAGAGCTCAGATGTGCAGATCTTGAACACATGTCTGCATGATTGGTAGAATTCTTGATAGCAAATCATAGCACTAACCTAACTTTACAATGATGCTTCAAACTTGGAAAAACATACAGATAAATTTAAATCAAAAGGCAAAGTGAGACACAAATAGAAATTGTTGCTGAACAGTGGAAGTAAGATATATGCATTACTTTCCCCCTCCTCTCACTGTTTTATGTCATTCACATTGGTGCAGGGGAGCAAATGTGTCCCTAAATCTGCCTCCAGTGAGTCCTGAATTGCCCCTGTGCCAAATGAGCAGCATAAAGCATGCCCCAAAGGCATGGTCCAAAACGACACCCAAACAGCAAAGCTGTCAGCCCATGAGCCAATGTACTAAAACATGAGTGCAGCCGAACTGTTGGGTTTTATAGCCTACAACTCCTAGTCACAAGCCCTCTAATGCCCCGTTTAACAAGCTGAAAATCCTCCATTTATTCCCCTTCCATCTCCCTTTAGGAGCTCCTCCATTACCATTCACAAACAAAGACAGGGTGAAATACACTCTATGTAGCGTGTATATGCCAGTGTAAATCCACGGGTGAGGTGGTGGAATCGATGGTTCTTTATGTATGCATGAATGCATCCAAGCATATACTGTACGTGTGTAACAGGAAGTGAAAGCTCATAAAGCAATTTATCAGGGGGGAAGGCAATCAAGGGGAACACAAATGATCTGAAAACTGTACCAATGACAATGAGCAACTTCTTTTTAAACTGTTTATGTGCATGCATGGACAGCAGTTGTTCACATGGACACACTAGTGGTCTGTAACAAAAGGGGAGGGGACTCGAGGGGAAGAGCAAAAGAAAAGAGATAGCGTTTGGAGTCAAGAGGTCTGGTGGGGTCGCTCTCTGTGCTCTCTCATCATGAACACAGCAGATTGGATAAAGTCTCCATCAGCGTTACACTCCACCAGTCACAGTCCTGTGAAACCAGCACCATGAATCCACCACACACACCCTCACCCCTCTTCAACAATGGTGTCACTCATGGCGACCAAAGAGACACGGGGAGTGCTCCATCATGGATATTAGCCATGGGGATCAGTTGCTTTAAACATGAGAGGAGGGGTGTGCATTTGCAGCCTATCGTGTAACATCTAGAGCCGAACACCTTTGAAGTTTTGTCTCTATTTATTAGATGTATTTCCCTTTCAAATAAGCATAATATACTATAATGTTGAAGCATAGGCAGGACAAATACTTCAGATTGCTTCGGCTTGTTTTCATCATAGGTTTTACCACTTTCAATGGAAGTGGAAAGAACGCTTTCCACTTCATTTCATTTTACAACACATACTGTGGGGTCCCATTTTACCATCTCTGGGAGCTGAAATTAAATCAATTTTGAATGCACGACACAAAATAGCAATGAAAGCCCTGTATTAAGTAGATCTGGCTGGCTGGCTGGCTTGTTATATTTTCCAGGGAGGTTTTGTTTGCTTGTTTGTTTTGCTGTTTTTCCACACTGAAATACAGGGATTGGAAACATGCTTAGTATACTGTCTCAGTGGCCTAACGAACCAGTGGTCTTGGAGTGGGGAACACGCTCTGTGAGCCAAATCGTTTTTCCCTCATAACACCATCTGTTTTCTCCTAGTCAAGCAAGGCAAATCAGGGGTCATCATCATTAATATGTGCCTGCTAAATCCGTTCACGTAAGTCCCGCTTGATTTAGGGCTATATGAATTTATCAACACCAAAGTTTAACTCACTGTGATCCAAATGTTCCGTTTTAATGTTCAGTCTGTCACAGGGAAACATGTCATTAAATGTGAAGAAATATAGATGGGAAGAACTGAAACAGAGCCCAAATATTCCTTGCAAAAATATTCTCAGAAGTGAGAGGATGAATTCCTTTAAATATTTAAGGATGCACCCCAAAGCACAGATTGCATTAACCACATTAATCTGCAACAATACATCTTCAAACTGTTTTCTTTGAGCTTGTGTTTATAGCTTTAGGAGGACATGTTTATGTTCAATGCCGTGACACGGCTAGAATCCTCAAGAGTACTATGATGTGGACAGGAAACTCTGAATCTCTCTCCCTCACAAACATCGTACACATTTTCCCTCTCCTCACCCAGCTCTCTAAAATAACAGCTTTGACACGATCTGCACTGGGTAACTGGTAACTCGAGAGCAGCCTGCTGCAACACAGAGCGCAGAGGAATCCCGTGGCTGTGAAAGAGATGCAGTCAGGGCACTAGTCTGCTCTCAGGCGGGCAGGGATGGATGGATGGCTAGATGGTATAAGGGGCCCACACAACTTACTGGGCCTGGGCCCCTGGTGAGACAGACCCAGGCCATCTGGATAGGGTAGGGGGCCAAGGAGGCTGACAGGGGACCCCAGTGTTTGGGTGCCTGTGCCAAAGCAGAGACACATTCACCACATGTCCCCTTTACACTGCAAATGGAGGGGACTGTGATCTCCTCTACATGGTGACAGGGTTTTCTGATTAGGTTTTACACAGTAATGTACATGTTCACATACGCACACAAAATCCTACACAAGTGCAGTCAGGCCTCTGTAAACATCTGTCAGCTATTGCCTCCTTCGTTTACCCCTCCTCCTCAGACACCACCAATTCAGCATGACCTCTAACCTTCAGCTGAAGAAAGAGCAACTGTGACTTTCTGCCTAGCAAACCTAGCCTACCTAGCAAAATGTTCAATTCTCTGACAAGCGTACCACAAAAAGTACCTCACAACGAGACATGGGTACGCGTCTGCATGTGGACAGTGCAAAGTTAACAGAAGACCTGCCTGACAACTGGCTCATGGTGCAAGGACAACTGTATGTTGGTGATAACAACAGGATGTGACAAATCGAAAATGCACAGTTATAAATGTTCAGAAAATACATGAAAAAACACCTAAAACTATTCTAAATATGACACGAGACATTCCTCTTAAACCACTGCAACTCAGCCAACTTTAAACTGCATTTGCCAGGGAAGTAATTCAAGATGATTCATTTAATAAAGAGAATATTATTTTTGAATCACAAATAATTTTGCTCTTCATTTTTGTTTAGTTAACCAGTCACTTCAGCTAATACGATTTGTCTGCGGTTTAGACATTCAAGACTCTGATTTGCCTTCTCAGCCACTCTAGCTCTCATGGGATCTGGATCAGCATCATAGACCCATGGACACAGACCAGAGCCCTCATCAGCTCTCCCACTCTACTCTCTGGGGCCTCAGGTTTCCCCACCGTACCTCCCACCCTCTTCGCTTCCAGCAGCCCCCGCAGGCCTCGCTCCCCGCATCAATTACAGCCTATCCCCCGTAGCGCTGGCCCCTCCCTCTTCTGACCCTGGGGGTTACCGAGTCAGGAAGGTCAGAGGCCGTTCCCCCCACAGCTACCCAAGGCATCTCTCAGAAGTTTCAGGCTCTGTGTCTGAAGTCCTGGGGCCCTGCAGAGCAACACCCACACAACCACTAGATAGCATGGGTAAACAGAGATCCCCCATTCTGGTCAATAATGGTCTATCCCAGTCAATTGTACTGCTGGAGCAAATATCCTTCCTAAGAACTATGTTCATAATTGTCCTACTGCATTGGTTTAAAATGTTTTGGTCCTCCACCACTACACAGTTACACGCACTGTAATTTCTATCTATATGTTTGTGGGGAAGAAAACCAGCTATTTATGATATGTTACATGTTTAGTGTCTATGGGAGTAACTGTTCTGATTTACTAGAGTAAGTGACTTTATATATGTCACAACCGGTGACAGTTCAATGTTATCCCTTTACAAATATACAGATGGCAAGAAGTACCAATGCAGACCAGTAATGACCCTGATATGAATTTTGGAAAGTGATTTCAATTTAAAAAAAAAACTGTAAAAAGATGTTAAAGGTAATTTTCTCAGACAAAAAGTACAAATACAGGTTGTGTAATGGATTACATTTAATCAGTTACCCTCAGTAGAGCCTGAATAGACATTTTGCTATAGATCTTATTAAACTGCTAATTTCTAATTACTAATTTCACCAAATATTATGATACAGGTCTTCAAGACTCAAGAGAAAGCTTTATTTCTACATTAACTGCACTGTACTGATGTAGAATTAAATCTAACAACCAGTGACCTGCATTGAGAAGACAGAACATACAGTCAAACAGGTTAAACAGCAAGTCGATGACTCAGGTCCTTTTTTTGACCACAGAGTTTTGACGTGGAACTTGGCCTCACAGAGCAGAACTGTATTTCTGTCACCATACCCAGACCTTGCAGTGTCAATACCAGACACATTACCACTAATGGGAGAGTCTGGGGTGGAGGGAAGAGGAGACAGGAAAAGAGAGAGAGACAGAGAGACACAGCCACTGTAGAAGGACAGTATCTCTATTGATTAACTGGAAGAAGACCTCCACTCCACCCTCCTCTGTCCAGACATATGGGGTAATAAGGACCACTCTTCTCCACTGCCATCCCCCCTTCTCCTCTCCTCTCCTCTTTTCTCCCCTCACCCCTGCTAGAAAGCCTTTTAATCAGCCCCTGTGGGAATACATGGATATGATATGGGAGAAACAGAGGGGAAGAAAGAGGGAGGAAAAGGAGACAGGGTGAGAGGAGTCCATTAGCAGAGCAGACACAATAGCTACAGGAACAGAGCAGATATATAGAGGTTTCCTTCAGCACAGAAGATACAGAGGCAAGATAGCAGGCCTTAAGAACACAAATGTGCACATATAACACAGAACAAAAAATGTTGCATGATTCATAAATATTAAATGTTTTCACTTTGAACTTCTTCAAAGTTGATCAAAATGATAATTTCAAGGGAAAAATGTCCCCGAGGCACTGTAGTCAGCATTACAGGGTGTGCACATTTAATGTGTGTATATAGAGTAAGACTGAGACTGATCTGATATCGTTCCAGAGTTACCAGGTCACATCATGCAGGGCTGTTTTTCTGCTCGGCCAGACCATTTTCCTCTGTTTATGTAGGGCCTTTCTGTTTTCTTTTCCAAGAAGAAAGCTGCCAATCTGAGAGAGCCAGACCAACTTTATCAAGGCAGCCATCTCAGGCTCTGACATCAAATCCACAACTGCTTCTTATGCTGAAAAAAAGAGAAAGAAAGAAACTGTCAGCGCCTCACCCTTCACTGGCCCCTGAGTTTTTAGACTCTTGAGACACAGTGAAAGAATGAAAGGGAGGGAGGAAGTTTTCCTCATCAAGGGAGCCAAAATTGATTTTGTAAAATATCTAACAGAGATGTTAGTGATCACAGTCATGTCTCTATTCGGCTAAGCACCACAGACCTCTATGGACCTGATACATTTCAATTACTGGATGCAGGTTCAAGACAACCAAGTATACTTCAATTCAAAACTCAATATAGGTTTGGAATGCACAAAATCTGGCTAGTGGCGCCCCCAGGTGACCAACACCCTTATAGAGGTTCTAGGGCAAAAGCACATTTCCAGATTGATTAGTAATAAGAATGAATCACATTAACAAAATGTATGGGAATAGAACTCAGCAATTATTATGTTTTACGTGGTTTATCATAGTAATAAAAACATCTGTGATATTACAGTTAATAAGACATGTACTACATTACTTCCAGTAGAAGAAAACAGAATCACTAACTAGACTAACACAGAACGCTCCGTTTCTTCCAGGGTGACCAGTGGGACACATAATGTAATGTCTAGAAGTAGTCTGTTCACTCCATCAGCATTAAAACAAAAGTTGTATTGAAAAGGAAAAGACATAAAGCCATGTAAAGCATGAGGCATTTTTCATTATAACAACTCAATTTGCAGGCAACGAGCCTCATGCAAAATTGTTTCCATATGTCTCCGCTGCGGGGCGCCACAGAGTCTGCCAAAATGGCCGTCATAAATTTATGGTCATTTTCGGACTGTGATTGGCTGATACAGTCTGCCGGAGTCTCAGGTGTAAGCCAATTAAAGGCTGAGATCTGGACTCCTGCGTGTGATTGGCCAGACGTATATGTCAATCAAGCAGCCACGGAGTCTGAAGGCAGAGAGCAGCCAGTCTGTTGTTTTGCTCTCTGGAGGACACAACTCCTGTAGCTCCCACCGTGCACACACACAGACACACACAGACACACTGCTGCAGACACCACACAGCACAAAAATATATTCACCACACTAGATATAATAAAATAACGAAATTAGACCAGATCATTTTTTAAATTAAAATAATAATAAAATAGCCTAATTGAAAACATTGTGTTAATTCACCTGGATGACTTAAAATGTTACCAGAAAGATATTTAATTTTTAATTATGTTACACTATTATAGCTCCTATATGTTTCTTGTTTGTTTGTTTGTTTAAAGCTTAAGAACATTTAAATTAACAAAAACGTTAAAAATGTTAAAAAGTAAGAAAATATTTGAGTGTATGATTTTCATATTTCCCACAAAAAAAGTTTATATTGAGGGGGCTTTTACGTGTTCACATTTTACTTATGAAAATCTACGTTAAACGTGATTTAAAAAAAAAAAAAAAAAAACTATTAAAATTAGTTCTTGTTTCACTTAAATGAAATATATAAATCATTTTTAAAATATATGAATTGTTATCATTTGCAATATGACTTAATGAAAAAAACAATTTAGGAAAAAGAAGCCAAAGACAGCAAACAATATTTCCCCCAAAAAATGTATATTTTAAAAATAATTTCTCAGGTAAAATAGTAGTTGTGGAATCTCTGTAAATTCATCAAATATAATAGCTTATTCTTTCTGAGGACAACTAGTTTTTCCTGTCATTTAAACATATTTCAGTCAACTTATGTTACATATATCTACAATATCAGAGATCTACAACTGAATGAGTTGAACTACTATCCAATAAATTAATGCTCTAAAAAATGTTTTATTAAATAGCTCAATTATTTAGCCTAATGATATAGTGTACTTTTTATGTAAACAGCCTATTGGCTAAAATATAAATGTCTATAGTCCCATTTTAACTGACTTTGACTCAACTTGCAACAGAATTAGTTTTGACGAGATTAAAAACAGAAAACGAGATAAAATAGTCCCATGGAAATCGTACCGCATCCCCTCTGTTTTCCCATGAGTCTTTGCGGAACCCATATTTATGCGCCTGCGCTGTAGCGTTCTCCACATCGCGTACTGATCCACCAATCAGCTTCGTGCTCTGAGGAGAACGTCGGGGTGATTTAAGAGCTCTCCTCCAGTAAATCTGTCAGAACTTCACAAAGTTGATTTAAATCTGTTTCACATCGTTATGAAAATACTTTTGGATTAATCAAATGACTGCACGTTGGCGTCACGTCAACTGGAGCAGATTACTCTTCTCAGCTTTTTTTTTTTTTTTTTTTTTTAAATAGCGACACGATTTGGAGCATTTAGTCGCTGGATTTCCTGGGCCACCGTGTTGATATGTTAAGCTTGCATGAGGCGAACCGCAAATGACAATTGTGATTTTCAGAATATTTTTAATAGCTTTCTCGAGAGCTGTAGACAGCGCATAAACAGATCGGGAGTAGTTTATAGAGCACATATGCATCTATTACGCTGCAGGACCGAATTTTTAATGGGTTGTTTTCGTCGATAGTTGCCACTTGGTATTAATGTTTATTGCAGCAGGTCTGTACACTTTAAAGCCTATGTAGCCTATATTGGCACATCTCATGGTCTGATCTAGACTTGTAGTCTGCTGTTCTGTCAGGCTGATGTGTGTTGAACTTCTTGTCTTGGTGAACTACTATGTTACTGAATTCATATAGGCTGAATATAATGTTAGTTAATACATAATTTCTCTCGTTTAGACTAAGACAAGGAGAATGGCGACAGCTCCACATTTTCTGTGCAGATTAAAAGACTCAAAACCTAAAAAAGTACACCATTTCATTGGGTTGTTAAGTAACGATGATGACAAATATATAAATGATAAATATAACTTAGCTCATCAGGTTGTTGCAATGAACAAAACAGAACGACTAACTTGGCTTATCCTTAATGAACTGAACGAGTTTGAATAAGGTATATATGCACTCTACACAATGTTCAAGTGTACAAAAGTTAACACAAATTTGACTCGTAGTTATAATTTATTTATTTTTTTATTCAGTTTTAATTAGGCTATCCTATGTTGTTGATCTGTGTTTGGCCAGATCATGACAGTCAATAATGTTACCATTTCTCACCAGCAGGTGTCACAGTTGAGCCAGAGCACCCATACTGTACCTTGAAAAGGCTCTGCTGTCCTGGTTCCTTTGACCACTTACATCAATATGAAACACTGATATTTTGTGGAGATTTTTATGCTTTTTAACTCTTAATCCGCTATTTCTCCAGGTGATTAAGAGGTAGAGGAGGTGTTAGGCTACAATAAAGATTACAATAACAAATGGTATGGATTAGGGGTGTGCCTCACAGTTGGCAATAACCAAGGATTTTTCAGGGAGGAGGGTGCAAAAGGGGGGAGAAGGTCGAGGTGTTGAGTTGTAGCCTCCAAATGGTCAAGGATGTCGTTCAGGATAAATAACATGAAAAAAATAAGTGTTGTCAAACTTCCTAGTACTACTATCCATTATAATGAAGTGTAGTACTCAGTTCTGTGTCTACATTTAATCATAGTTAACTGTTATTCTTTTATTCCTGCATTACAGAAGAAACAGAACATTTTAGGTATAAATTATCCTTTGAATGTTATATGAAAGTATATATTCTTCTTCTCGATCGCTCTAAATGGAAACTCCAGTCTTGGTGATGGAAATTGCCATCCGGCGAAGGTCCTCCAAGGTTCTGTTTTAAAGTGGTCTCCTCCATCCAGAAATTTTTGCCTTAGGTAATGATACATGGGAAAGTATTCCAGCAGGTGCTCTGTTGTCTGACTGGCAGTCTGACATGGGCACTGGTCCATCTGGCCAAATGTAAAAGTGTATTATATAAAGATTTTAAAAAATATGAGGGATGTTTACATAGTTTGACACTTCCAAACTAAAATCCACTAAATGTATTAATTGATTAATTTACATTATTTTACAGCACTAGTCTTTTACTTGTTATTTTACTTATACTTGTGACTTGGTTATTAACTGCAAAAAATACTTTTGTATGAAGGAAACTGTGTAATGTCATAGATAATTGCTTGTAACCAAGTTGTTTGTAAACATCTTTACTTTGATAAAGGTGTATGAGTTCATATTCATGTTTCTTTATTGATTGTGAATGTATAAAATGTATACAATTACAGATAATTCTGTCAGAATAAATGTTTTTAAATGATTTTGTTGACTCTATTATATTATCTGTGCATTCTGTCCTCTCATTTTAACTCAAGGCTGGCTCCAACACTATAAAGCAACATGCCTTGCAAAATTAGATAACAGCAAACAAGTTTTATTTTGGTCACATAGAGAAACTGGGTGTCTCTGAGAATATTATGGCGTGGTAATCAGAAAAAAAGCCCTTGGAGAAAGATAAACTTGAACTTCACCAAAACAATTACATTTTGTCCCATTTGAGCTCATTGTTCTTATTATAAATCATGTATAATAATTGGTGTAGAAATGTGCAATTAAAGCATAAACCTACTGTCTTTGGCGACTCCTTTTATTAGTGCATTATATTGTTTCAGATGACTAAATGTTTTTGAAATAATGTTTAATCCCAAAGACTAACTATACACGGCAGTCTGACGAAGTATACACTTTCCATGAAGACAGAGATAAAATCTGTGTTAACTGCAGGTGGATATATTCTACTCAAGACTCGTAAGTTACCAATAAAATTCTAGCAGCATTACTTATGTATAATCAGATCCACCTTGTTTTTGTTGGTCTGAGTCATTATGAAAGTTGCTTATAGTTCAAAGTTTCTTTTATCTGTTCCAACTGTAATTCAGTGACTTACCAGCAGGCCAGATAAGGGACAAATTCAGGTCAGTAGCACAAACATCTTAACTGCAGCGTAACTGGCTCCCCGTGATAAACACCTATGGATCAATGAAAAGTTCCACGTAACAAACAAAAACACCACAAAGAAACAGTATTTTTAGGGTCGATATTAATTGACGTTTAGTATTTTTTTGTGTAAATAATTTGTGCGGTTGACGTAGGGTAGAGGCCAGCGGTAGTGAATAGCAATTCTTTACTCTCATTGGTCAATAATATGAGTGACATTACTACTGTCCAATCATATTCTGTTGCGGTAGTAGCTATGGTCCAATCTGCATGAGGTATGCAAATCTTGAATCGAAGTTCCCTGAGTAGCAGCAGTGTGCGGTGAGAGAATTTAGCCCGACAAACATTTAATTTTATGTTTATTTAGCAACACTGGGGAGGTTTTGATCATTATAACTTAACTATCAGTCACTTCTCTATTGTAACGGGCTAAAGAACAGCGTTTGCGTTATGTTTGTTCCAAGAGATTGCCGTTAACCGGTTAATTGTAGCTGATAGCTAACTGCTAAGAGCTAGCCCAGCTAACGATTTCGCCGGTACAAGCGGACCTCTTTGTCTGACAGGGGAAGGCGTGCTCTTTTGTTAGGCTTTTCCCTTTGTCCGTTCGGCGAAGAGGAACTGTTTGGTCAGGATTTCGCAATTATATACAGCTTTGAAAGTGTTTAGAAAATGCAAATCGCGAAAAAATACTTCACAGAGGGCCTGATTCAGTTTACCATCTTACTCAGTTTGATTGGAGTTCGTGTGGATATCGACAGCTACCTAAACGGATATTATACGCCACTGATAGACATTAACTTGGGTCCTAGTTCAGCCTACATCCAGACACCCTTTCACAATTTAAGAGACACTCTTGACGGGTATAGTGTGCACCCAAAATGTCCCCAGTTGGACTATTTCTTTGCAAGTCGCCGGTTATTGGACGATGTGAGGGCTCTTGGCTCCCCACGGTTCCCCACACAGTTGAACGCATGGCTGGTGCACCAAGTGTCTGCCACTGACAAGGCCAGCTGTGGACAGCCTTCAACAAGCAACAGCACTGACACTGACTCCGAGGTACAAAGCCCTGAGACCAGTGATGACAGTGAGCACCTGCATGACAGAGGCCCAGAAGTGTGCCAAACAAACCTTCAACTCGGACAGGGGCCTTGTGGCGCTGAAGCCTGTGGGTTTGCACAAGAGGTAAATGTGTGTGTGTTATGTAACGCAAAGTCAACTAAAAGTTGCTTCTAACTGAGCAGCACAAGTAGAAATGTTGCCTGGGCTGATAGCATGATTAACTCTAAGATAGTACTGATAATAGTAACTTCCTCAGTGGTTAACAGGAGGGCTAATGCTATCGTAGCTAACTGGTAGCACACTAATCCCTGTTGTACAATAATGTCTTCGTCCAGATTGTAGTGAATATTTTGTACTTTCATTATTGACCAGGAAACATGTCACCCAGCACTTCTGTATGCATTTACTTTCACTTTGCAGCTCATAGCAAACTAGTCACATGGTTGGATCTGAGAACTGATATTCATCATGATAATTGAGTAGAATACCTAAAGGAATACTTAAGAGCTCCAGATGTCAAGTCCTTTATCCACAATACGTGGATTAAAGGGCTGATTACTTGTATATACTGAACAATTTGTTGCACCTGTCACCCTTTACCATGTCACTCTGATTATCAAAATTATTTAACCAAATGGATGAAATGATGTACGACATGTTTACAAATGTTTTCTCACTTCTCACATTGCTGTCTCTTATTCAGAGTAACTGTCAAGTGTATTCTATGACCATTCTCATGCTTTTTTCCGTTCGTGATCACACCCAGACCTTTGCATTGAGCACCATCAGAGATCCAGTTTTACTAGCTCAGGATAGAAACAGCTGCTTGGTGGATGTGATGTCCTGAGGGTAGTTGTCGCCATTTATGTAACTATATACCCTTTCTTCACCCTCAGCTGGTAGTTGAGGCTTAGTCCCACACCCTGTTTGCCTACACAAAAGCGGTGGTCCAGACTTCAAAACTGCCGCCACACCAGGTTCTTACTCGCAGGGATATTCCAGTGTTTTCTCATCTTGTTTTTTTGTGAGACAAGTTATAGCCAACATGCTAATAGGTTGAGGTGTTGTTGTATTGGTGGAAATGCAATGCTTTTATAGAGAAAACTATAGTTGGGATACCTGTGCGTATCTAGAGTCACATGGGTATTTAAAGCAGGAATGGTAACTCCAGAATAAGTGAACAAGCTCAGACAGAGCCCAAGCCAGAGCTATGCCACTGAAGAGGACAGTTAGTGATATTCTCACTGATAGTATTAATGTAAAAACTGATTAAGCAAGAGTTCTTCTTTAGGCATGAGCTTTTTGTATGTGTTGTGTTATTTTATCATTAGAGGATATGTTGTTGTGGAGAGACATGAAGAATAGTATGTCTGCACTGGGCAGCTGGTGACCTACATTAACGCTGTACTTTGTGTATTACAAGAGTCTTACAATAGCAAACAGTGTTAGATCATCTCTGAAGGTCATAATCATAACTGTTGGTATGTCTTAAGATGCTCAGCCCTACTTTCCAAAAAAGCGCCGGCTCATACATTTTGGTTTGGAGAATCAGTCCTGTCTTCCTTTGTTCTTTTTATATCCCCGAAATAGAGTTTTGGGGATATAATGGTTTTACCCTGACCACCACTGCCGGATATTCTCCGTGTGAACACGATAACTAGGACAAATTTGGTTGGATTTCTTCTCCCTTCATAACCAACAAATGGGACCCCTAGTGGAAGAACCCTACCGATTTCAGCTTCTCTATAAGTATTATAAGTCATCCAAATGGGGGCGCTTTAGTTGAAAATCAGTTTTTTTGTACATAAATCAAGCAATAATAGGCCAATTGAGATACAATTTGGTTCATATTGATCATCTTGCAAATGTCTGTTTTCTGGCTACCATCCAGAGTTCATATGGTGTCATTTTCATTCACTAGGTGGTGTCTTGTGGGGTAAAATTGGTTTTCTAATCATTATTCTGTCACTATCAGGTCGATGTAGGTCAAATTGAGTTCCTATCAATTGTCTATCAATTATCTTTCTTCATGCCACTACCTTGAGTTTACATGATGTCATTCTTTGACACTAGGTGGTATGTTTTTTCCAAATGGTTGGAGGATGCAAGTTGGGGGATGTTTGATAATGTTCTGAAAATATCAGTTATGGATATTTCTATACCATGTCACATTTCATATTAAATCTATCCACAATCTGCTGTCTGAATAACAATTATGTTGGTATCTTCTGTGCATTGTGTTGTTTATTTGCTTTATTATATAGCTGAGGATTGGGGGGATTTCAGGGATATAACTGTGCTGTAGGCCCCCGAAAGTGTAAGCCTTGTTTTGTTTATTTTTGCTTTTTTGGCAATGAATTGAACCAGAAATGTAATGAGCTTGGATGTTTTTGTATTGTGTGTCTTGTTACACCTATTTTAACTCTGATTCCTTGTCTTGATTTCTCTATTTTGTCATTCTAGGATAATGATACGAGAGGTGAAGAGGAAGATGGACCAGCTCCACTTGCACTGGCCCATAGTTCCACACTGGAACAGGAGGTATGGACCTATAAAATGTACAGCAATTGAACTGAATTTTTTAAAAGATTTTACTATTATTTTTGAGCTAAGTGTTAACATGCTTTCTGTTTTCAGAGTCTTCTTGAAGGCATTACTACACGTTATCATGCTCCTACCATTGATATTGATCAGAACTGGAGCCATTTACTCTCATTGTCAGTCACCGACCTTGATGTAAGTTGTCTGTGTAGTTTATTTCAGATGTCAGAAAATGGATCTTAAAAAAAAAAAAAAAGTTTTTCAAAGTTGAATGTCATGCGGCTATATTTTTTCTTTTGTGCAGGACATGGACTCCCTTGTCAGTGATCGTCTTTCAGACCTTGACTCAGACATCACCCATGCCATTAGCCACAATGTCAGTTTACGTGATGCCATGGTAACCAGCACTGGAGTTTTTGGTGTAACATCCGAGAGAGCAGAGTTCAGACCAGCCACCCAACAAGAGAGAACACTCTTGGAATCCACAGGCCTCTCACATTCGGATGCTTCTCCTGGGATGGCCCTGGGCCTTGCAGCGCTCCCATTTGCCTCAGTGTGTAATTTCACTGGAAATGTATCATCACACAGTGCATTAAGTGGTTGTCTGGATGAGGCTGTGTTTGACCAGATCAATCAGCTAGGTTTGGAAAGCCTGGAAACTATTGATAGCCAACTCATGGGTTGTCTGGAGAACATAGACCAACAGGTCCTTGAGGACCTGGACTCAGACTCTGGTCTCTCTTTGGAGAGCAGCTCTGGAGGTCCGGTCTCACCAGGTTGGTTATTAAATATTTACCTTACACAGTGTTTCTGCAGATCTGTAGAAGTTAAAGTCAATACTCTTCTAAAGACTCAGTTTTCCAGACATGGATCAAGTGTAGTCCAGAATGAAAACTTTTTTCACTGGTGGTCTTTCAATTTTTCTTTTAGTTTCAGGCTTGGCTCAGTCCATATCTGGGGAACTGACTGCATTATCTACCACCATCATCAATGTGTGTTGCATCTCCCTTCATAAATAAGATGTTTTTTTCAATCTGTTAATAAACCAAACCATGGATGTAATTGATCCACTGAGGTCACTCTTAGATTGGAACAATTGGTGGCTGTTTGATCTTTAGAGATTTCACACTTGTAATTTTTTTCCCCATACTAAACATGGGAGATGGTAAAGTGTCCTAAATCAAAGAATACCAAGCATGGGAAAAATTGCTTCAATGACTATAGTTATATTAGCCTTTAAAAATGTGACATTTGGTTTGTTTAGACCTGCAGAAACTCTGTCAATTTAAATTGTAGTGTATTGTTATAAATTTGCAGCCATGCATACTAACACAGTTTGTACCTTGTATCTCACCCAGGCTCATCTGAGATGTCGTCATCTTCCAGTTCATACTGTGAAGATGAGTGTGGTGCTACAGGCTACAGCAGTGAGGTGGAATCTGTCTCCTCAAAAGGTGTTATGGACTACACCACAACATGGTCACCTGTTGATCTGAGTGAGAGTGTGTGGCATGACCACAGCTACTCATCTCCTGTCACGTTTCCCCACAAAAGCATCAAAGAGGAGCCACTCAGTGATGACGAAAGGCCAAAGCTGGAAGAGAGGGAGCTGAGTCGTGATGAGATGCGTGCACGTGCCATGTTCATCCCTTTCTCTGTCCTGCAGATCGTTAACATGCCTGTGGAAGAGTTCCTAGAGGTCCTTGATAGTCATGGCTTCTCCCCTGAACAGGTGACACTCCTGAGGGACATCCGCAGGAGGGGAAAAAACAAACTGGCTGCGCAAAACTGCCGAAAGCGCAAATTGGATGCCATTACAGGACTCCAGGAGGAGGTGAAGAGGCTGCAGGCTCAGAGAGACAGACTGCTAAGGGAAAAACAGCTTACAGCCAAGACAATGGGCGCTGTGGGCCAGCAGATAGAGCAGCTCACCAGAGACGTCCTCTCCCGACTAAGGGATGATTCAGGACAGCCCCTGAGCCCAGACAGATATACCCTGCAGTGCGGGGCTAATGGGAGGGTTGTCGTTCAGCCTGTAAGGAGGCCTACTGTCTCTGGATCTAGCAGCAATAAAACAGACAAAAGGAAGAAGGGGAAAAAGCAGTGATGCAGTATTGCCAAATGAGACTGAGGCATTTGAGGTCTTTGGATATTTCAGAACTTCTTTGCTTGACTCTGGTTTTGGGATCTCGTCTTTTATAAAGGTGTATGGTTTCGCCGCTGGTGGGTGCCCCGAACTATAATGCTGCACAAAGAAAAGAACATGAATAATAAAAAAAAAAAATCTCTGTAAATAAAATTTCTTGTGGGAAAATGTAGCTTACACACTGGACATCCTTTGCTTACTAAAATGGACATAGCATGGATGTGTTGATCATGCTTCCAGATCTTTCTGTGCCTGCTAACAGCATAAAGTCTTTGTGTTCATACAGAATGATCTGTAGAATAAACGAAGACAACTAGACATGTCTAAAAGACAAAGTGGGCAGTTAACTGGATTGACAGAAGGATTTTGTTTGTTTTCAAGTAGTCTTTCCTCAACACCGTATAAGCAGGAGGTAAAAAAAATTATTTATTAAAGTTCCTGAAGGTTCCTAAAAGGCTAATATGCATCATGAAACTGTCAAGGACACAATTTTTTTCTCATAATGAAAACTTTATCTTGAAGTGGCAATAATATTGGAACATTTCACATCTAAAGTTTACAGATTTGTGTCTTGACTTTTGAGGGGTTAAACTTTTATTTAGAAAGTTAAGCTTAAGTGTTAAAAATATTCTTTTCCTAATGTCTTGATGACATTCAATATACCAATGGTTAAACAGACAATGCCTTAATTAGCATTTAAATATAGTTTAGGTTGTTTGTGTACATGATTCATCCATGCACATCATATCAAAAGTTCTATGAATCTACCATATTATGTTTAAGGTTAAAAATAAATAATTGGTTTGAAGCACAATTCTGTTTAATCCCTTAATTTTAAGTACATTTTAGTTAAATTTGTATTCTACCTCATGCCTTGGTTAATGTTATTGATTTTATTGAAAAAAAAGTCCCCTCTTCCAATCCTTTATTATTCTTTGGGTCCCTACATGGACCTATAATGTCCTTTTTCTTAAAAATACAATCACCAACTCTATTTAATAGGACTGAATGTCATTTGGGTGTTGCTTTTTATGTAATTGAGATTATGTGAAAGAGATAAGAGTATTTAGTACAAGTTACCATTCTATTCATGGGCACAGTTGGCTGTGTGAGTAACAAATTGAGAAACGAAGTAGCTAATATGTGACTTGTGAAGTATTACGTTTTCATTCCCTCACAATTTTGTATTTAAGTTTCTGGTTTGACTGATTTTAATTTGCTTTTTTTTATCATTATTTTTAAGCTGTTTTTGTTGCTTTTGGGAAAATGTTTTTGATTGCATGGTGATTGTTGAATGTTGCTAGTATGGTTTTGCTTAGGGAATTTAAATGCTTTGCAGATGTTTTCTGATTAAAAACAATAAAATGATAGTGTCTTTTTTTGTGCCATAGTAAGGAGATAATACCATTACCTACTAACCATTATAAACTATGTGAGTTATTAGTTGTAGCATGTATGCATTTATTTTTAATGATAGAATTCTTAATTTGTATTACTTAAAAGCCAGTATCACAACCTGTTTATAGGCTGAATGTTGTCCAGCAACTCTTAATGGGAGTCAACCCAGAATAGAATAGAATAGAATAGACCCTCACCAAAAAATATTCAATAAATTTGCTGCATTATAAAAAATAAAACAAAAAGCAATGATAGGTGTGAAAATGCACTACAACCCACCAATACATACATTAGCCTTTAGTGTGTGAGTGAATTATCTTGTACGCTTAAGAATTAAGTAGTTTTTGGAAATCTGCAGTTTACCCCATTACACTTTCTAAAAACATTTCCTGTGGTCCTTAATTAAACATCTTGAACTGTAGGTGGACCAAACTCATTTGTTTAGCTTTTATTGTGAACGTGGTTGAAAAACTGGAACTGTCGATTTGGCGGATACACCAAATTGTGTATATAAACTTTGATATTTTAAAAATGACCTTGGTTTAAATCTGATAAAAACTTATTTTACTTACTTTTCTGTCTTGTTATTTGAGCTACAGTTCAGCTTTACTTTTGAACTCTTCACTTGCCTTATAAATTAAATTCATATTGCAATGAAATCACATTGATGGTCATTATTAAAGATAAACTCCATGGATCAAGTACAGGCGGAGTAGACACACATGCATGTACAACCAACACTAAGCAGTACAACAAGGTTCTACTTTGCACTATGGAGACACAGGAGAATTTGAAATGCTGTGATTGGATGGTTTTTGTTTACTGTGCATCATGGGAGGTGCAGTCTACTACTCTTCTTCATTGTTGGCATCTGGCTCTGAAGTTGAGCTGATGCCTGTTTCTGAAGCTGAAAAACTAAAATTTATAAAAAATCAACTAAAACTAAGCATTTTTCTATTGTATTTTCAATGCTACAAATCTATACACTTATAAAACTAAACTGAATATAGATTAGATTAGATTAGATTAAGTTTTATTGATCCCACAACGGAGAGATTCAATGGTCAAGGCAGCAATGGAATAAAGTGCAAGAAAAAGTGTGCATGTGTAAAGGTAGTGCAAAAAACAATATAAAATTAAAAAAAAAAAAAAAAAGTAGTAACACAAACTACAGAGTATATACATATGGAGTTGCAAAATGTCAGACAGTACCAATGAGACACATACAAGACGGGGTTACACTGTTGTGTTGTACAGTCATACAGCAGTAGGGATGAACAACCTGCAATAGTGCTCTTTCCTGCACTGTGGGTGTAGCAGTCTGCCACTGAAGGAGCTGCTCAGAGCCTCCATGGTCTGATTGCAGTGGGTGAGAGGTGTTGTCCATGATAGATGTCAGCTTGGCTAACATCCTCCTGTCACCCAGCTACTCCACAGTGTCCAGCTCAGGACAGAGCTGGCCCTCCTGACCAGCTTGTTCAGTCTTTTCCTATCCCAGTCAGTGCTGCCTGCTCCCCAGCAGACCTCTACCACAGACTCATAGAATGTCCTTAGCAGAGGCCTGTGTACTCCAGAGGACTTCAGTCTTCTCAAGGCGTCGTGCGGTAATGTCAGCAATCAGGCTGTACCATATGTCAAAATGTCAGGTTTGGTGGGTCAGTCAAGTCCCTCTGCTTCCCGCGGTCTCAGTGTCACGATGCGCCCGCTACAAGCACTTAAAGTTGACGCGCACTTGCCAAATTTAGGCAGCCAGCCGTTAAGTAGGTCAAGCTATGCGTGACGTCATATCAGTAACCTCCCTTGGGTGATGCTGGCCTGTCGCCATTTTTTCTCTGTAGCGTGCGTTTTCTAGAGCTGTTTACACTGCGGATTTCGTCGTTTTATTCAGATTTTGGGTATTTTTGAACACTCAAAGGCTGTCAAATGGTACATCAATAGCTTGGGAAGCAAAATGCCTAATCGGTGTATTGTGTTTGGGTGTGACAACGAGCCTCAGCCAGGAATTGCCTTGCACGAATTCCCCACGGATAAAACTGTGTCGGAAGCATGGAGACGATTTGTTAGCC
>JAPQRP010000003.1:11756508-11766508 GCA_037367295.1 Apogon hyalosoma
CTGGACTGACTGTACATATCCTGACCAAGGAAAATCTAATTCTCCCTTTGTGCAGTAATCTACACCTGGCTTTACTGTCTCCGTCCTTAATAATATACATTATATAGACTAAATGTTGTCTAAAATTAACATTTATTTGCAACATAGAATAGCAAACTATTACATGATCTAAAACCAATTAATTTTAACCAAATAATATGAATTCGTTTTGAATCTCTGAGGTCGCCAGAAATTTGTGATGTTAAGATGGGGTCACGACCCAAAAAAGGTTGGGAACCAATGTTCTAAAGGTCAGTGGCATGCAAAATTGATTTTCACTCATTCATCTTCTGAACTCACCTTATCCTCACTAGGGTCAGGGGGTGCTAAAGCCTGTCCCAGTGACCTATGGGCGAAGGCAGGGTACACCCTGGACGAGTCGCCAGTTCATCACAGGGCCGACATATAGAGACGAACGAATGAATAGGCGTAAACTTATTATACAATCAACTATCCTCCTAATTTTTGTCCAGATGTGGTTGTGACATCAAATGTTTGTTCATAAAAGTTTTTCCAGAATTTTTGTAGGGTTCTAATTATTCATTTGTTAACATTTCAACCCAATTTTCCATGGTCCTACTTCCAGAAAATGTGGAAAAGTGGAGCAGAATTGGCTGCCCATCATGGTCTAAAGGTGCATCAGTCTGGTGGATCATGGATTATGTAACAACAATAGTAATTTATTAGAGATTTAAAAAAAATGACATTGATTGGGGTGGCTGCATTCAAGTTAAAATTATGGTTTTTGTAGTTCTATTTGTGTATGAAAGCAGCACATTTACCTTTTTAATGGCAGGGATACTGTTTGGGATGAATAGAATACAGTTTTATATTGAATGCTTTCTGTTATCCTTTGGAGTTTGATTGTCTTGGCATGATAATCCATAAATAATATTAATATATCCAGATTCCTTCCACTTAACTTGTAATTGAATCAGTTGAATCAATATTACGGTGATGGTGGTGTTGGTTCAGGGAATGGACGGCACTTTCACACTTTCAGCCAAGGATTTCATTGTTTTCTCAATATAAGAGATGATACAGGCCACTTTGTCTTTCTAATTAATCACTGTATCAGATATTATGTTGGATATTGTGTAAATCTCCATATAACATCTGGAGCTGTAAGTGCTTTGTACATAGATTGGTTTTGTAACAGCAGTGGTAAAATGACTGGATGTTATAGAATTGGACATTTGTCCTAAGAAATATGATATTTAACACAGACTTTTCAGTGCCCCATATAGTGACATAACTGTCTCACTTAAATGCAAATTGTTTTTGAGAAACTTGCACCACCTCTACTACGCCTACTACTTCCTTTTTGGTGGTTATGTCTGAATTTTGTCTTTTGATTTGATTATGGCTGAAGATTTTGATTAAACTGGGTGTGTATTTAATATTCTGTTCATTTTCCACCATTAACTAATGGTCTTATGCTGCCTTCTTGTGCTATCGGGAAGATGAACTGTTCCACTTGAGAATTCAAAATTACAAATGCATTGTGTTCAAGTGCTTTTGTTGTCGTAGCAACATAAACAATGGGTGACAATTTATCATGACCTGCTACTTGGGTAAAACAGTTTTGGACATGTTAATTCATTTCATCTGCTACAGCATTTTTTTTTTTCAAAATTGTATATGGTTATATGTATTGTGTATAAATGTGCAAAATCCTGACCTAATGGCAGCAGAATGTTAATAAAAGCCTTGTTTATTATTTGTGATGAATCCATTGTTGCTTTCTGCCATGTTGAAAAGTTCATAGGTTATTTTTATCTTGGTAGCTCAAGTCATCAAAAGTTCTCCAGTGGAAACTATGTCATGAGGGGGCGTTCATGCGCAATTTTCGAGTTTGTAATTAGTGGCACTCCTATTTTTGGGGGCATTTCGTTGTACGTATTTTGCCCAGGGGCAGGGTTACATTCTACATGTTAGGGTTAGGGTATAACTGGAAAATAACACTGCGCCGACACAAGAACCCGCATCAAACACATCAGTAACGCAGGACGTAACCCCACCCCTGGGTGAAATGCCCCCCAAAAATAGGAGGTCCCGTAATTAGTATATACCATATATACCATACTTGATATCACCATTAACTAACACTTATTTTATGCACAATATGCACAGCAGAACATAAAAACAATCTCTTTCCATTCACGTGATAATTCATGGCAGAGCTGAACTGATAGTGTTTGCTCCAACCAGTGGCATTAAATACAGAAATAATACAATTAAGTGGTGCCAGGCACAACAAACCCTGTACCTCACATGTATTGTACCTTATATTGGCATCAATCCAGCTGATGTCATCATGTCTATGCGTGTGCTGATGTCAGCATATCAATTGCCTTTATACATGTGCCAAGATTGAAGTAAATTGAAACAAAATTCAACTGATCAATCGGTCAATATTCTTTACAGTCTTGTAATCTATATTATTTGAATGTAATCAGAGTTAGACCTGAATTGGGGAAGCGAGCTTTTAGCTTTGCTGTCCCCTCTGCCTGGAATACATTTCAAGTGGAGCCTGAAAATGCCAGAACTCATGTCATTTCAAGCGTTTCACTCCATCTTACGGACAAGACAGCAACTGTGACCTCAACTAAGAATTTTTACACTTTATCAACTCCACTTTAAAAAATGTTCCAACTTTTCTGTTATTACAATATTATTACTGTTTGTTTTAATTTATTGTTACTACCTGTCTGTAAAACCTGTTTTCTTTCATAGTGTGGGCTGCTGACCTCTTGGCCAGGTCACCCTTGTAAAAGAGATATCACTCTCCATGGGATTCTATCTGGTTAAATAAAGGTCTAATAAAAAAAAAATAAAATAAAATAAAAATTAAATAAGCTAAATATTTTTTTTAAAAAGATGTTTGAATAGACATTTGAAAAGTCGCCCATTATAAGTAAATGATGAAAAAAAAAAGATTGACCCAATGTTCCAAAAATGTAATCAGATCTATTCTGGATCACTGGCACTCTATAAACCCAGTTTGGTATAAATTCAACCAATAGTTTTGCTGCTAGAGTGTTAACAAACAAAGAAACAAACAAATCCAACCAAAAACAATACCTCTTGCCCACCCTTCGGGGGGCGGAGTAATAATACCACAGTTTCCTGTTCCGTCCCCGTGGACCGTGACCTCCCAGCAGCTGAAACCATTTGCAGTGATCATCACACTGAAGTCAAGTAGTTTCAGGTGCGCACGGAGGGACACGCGTGTGTCCACGGGGACTCGAAACAAGTTCGGGGTCGTTACATGAATGTGGTTTAGTTGAGACTACTTAGAGGACTTTTTATTTGGGTGCTTTTTGTATAGGTTTTAATGATGTGTGACCCACCCAGGACAGAGGAGGCGTGAACATGCACCGAGGGGGAGCTCACAGTGTGTTTAGTCCAGTTCAGTCCACGCAGAGCTGAGCCTCAGGCCAGACCACTCAGCTGCTCCTGCTCACAGCCCCACTGCTGCCCAAGACAAAGGTAGGAGAAAAAGGGATTAATGTTATCCAGTTTTTGCTTATACGAGCAAAAAGTCTGCAGGAGGATTTTAAGGAAGAAAGAAATGCGTGACAAGTGGAACAATAAAATCGATGACATTTAGGTGGAATCTATTGATTTTTATTTATCTGTAGAAGCATCAGTCACTGGTACTACAAATTACAATCTCCACAAGAAATTATAATATCTGGCTGTATTATTTTTGCAGCTATAATAGGCTACATGTGACTATTTGCAGAAAATCAGAGCAGTTTGATATTTAGTTTTCTTTAAGCTTTGCCTGCCTCTATTCAGTATGAATGGAAATATGTCAAATAGATGATTCACCAAGTTTCTAAACATGATTGTTGTGAGTAAACTTGGTTATGGTACTTGTTAGTTGTTTGTAGTATGCTTCATCAACTTGGCCTATTTAGCCACTGCTTGAAAATGCTGTTTTTAATGGTTAAATCTACTTCAGTGTGAGAACAGCTTCCTGTGTTTCTGTTTGTGGATGTTAGAAACCCTTTCAACTTACGGGTGTTCTCAGCCTTATTTTTGGCACACGGTGATGTTCCTGTTCATTCTTTGTAGGCTTATTAGACAGGCATCTGCTTTGCAAAGGAGTTCTTGTGTAGTAAACAATGTACAGATGACATTGTTGCATCATGTAAATGTAAACTAGTGTCTGAACCTCAATGACCTGTCATTCTGTTACAGTATGCAGAAGCACATGCTACTAAAAGAAAGTTGCAGATAGCCGTCTTTAACAGATATTTATTGTATAACTTTTTTTTCCCCAGGTTTTTTCCTATCCACTATGGACTGTATGCTGGATAATCTTGCAAAAACTGTAAGTGATCAGTGTGTGGCTGATTTCCTTCCAAGCATGCATTCATGCCCATTCACTGTTATAAACTAAAACTTTTTTCTTTTTTTTTTTTTAACTTTGTAGGAGTTTATAAGCATTTGTGTTCACAATCCCAGGGTTCATAAAGAGGACCTCTGGCACACACATGTTGACTACGAGATATGTTTACATGCAAGTACCATTTTGAGGAAAAAAACCTCAATTTTCTTCATGATTTGGTCTGTGTTGTCTGAATATAACAACAAAATCATTGCCTCTCTTTGCAGACCAACAGCATGTGCTTTCGAAAGAAGATTTCATCTGTGAGACGACGTTACAGTGAGTTTGTTTGGCTGCGACACTGCCTGGAGCAGAATGCGCTGATCATGTACGTTTGCATTCCCCTTATATGCAAGTTGTACCATTTTATAGGTAATTCTGTTCTGTCTACTCCTACATCTTTCTAATGACTTGGCATGATTTGCAGTTCAGTGGCTTTTGTTTATCCTTTTGTGCAGAGAGTTGCCCAAGTTGCCCCCTTGGAACCCATTCTTTAGCCTGAGGAACACAGAGCTGGTTATCCAGAGGATGAAGGGCCTGCAGAAGTTTTTAGAAATGTATGTTTCTCTGCTGGTTAAGCCAGTGACTGTATTGTTGTTTTGCAAAAACATGGAACTGTCAAGGGAATTAATTCAGACTAAAAACTTGCTTTGCCTCAAAACATTTATTCACTTTTTTTATTTAAGTTCAGTTTGCCACTGTCTCATGGGTCTCCTTTCCTGTTCAGTGTGGTGCGTACGCCCCTGTTGTTGTCGGACAGTCGGCTCCATCTGTTTCTCCAGTCAGACCTCAGTATCGCAAAGATGGAAAAGTGTGCTCAGGGGAAGACTAGGTACACAGTAGCCGAGGCAATCCAGCGCTCCAACAGCAGCTGCATCAATAGATTCGAGGACAAGGCCTCCTGTGACTCTGACTCTGAAAGGTACTGCCTCAGGTGGATAAAATCTTCGTATGAACTTGATGTTGAAGTTAGTTTATTTTCCTCTCACTCTCTCAGCAGCTCTTCGTCGTCCGTTTTGGGGCTGAGCGTGGACACATTAAGAGGAAGTCCCCTGCCATTCTTGGACTGCTCCGACAGCCACTCAGACCTAAGCAGTTGTCTTTCTGAGTTTCCCACCCAAGAGCAACTTGGCGTGCATTAACGAACAACATTTCCACTTAATTTGGACAAGGTTCATCAGTATCTCAGACGTGTTTAACTCCATGGAGCTTTTGTATTTCTTGAGACCAAAGAGGTTTCTTTTACTAGAGGATTCCAGTATTCCCCTTAGACTGTGTCTTTTTAATATGCTCCAGTTGTCTCAGAGAAATACATTTAGTCATTTAAGTGTGTACTGAAAAAATATTTTTCATGTTTTAAAAGATGTATTGTGAATTCTTAAAGCCCTCGTATGTATATACATTTTTATCTGCATTGAATGTACTGAGGCTGGCAAGGAATGCTTCTGAATCTAAGACGTTTCCTGTTTTTTAGAAAATATTTGACTTTGGTTTTATGAATTGACTAAATAAATTCTCTTTTTGAAGAAAACCTGACACGTCGAGTGGTATAACATGTCCTTTGTCAGTATGTAAATTTACAGTGTTCAATATCACTTGACTCTGACGTGTGTAACTCAATTACAGTGCAGCTGTTGTGTACTGTTCTAACAGTCCAGTAGAGGGAGTGTAGACATCATGGGTCTATCCAACTGTGGCACCATATGCATCCAGTACTGATAAAGTTGACTGGGATTTCATATACTAAATATGTAGTAACTGAAATCAATATAAAGACTTGGCATCAAAAATGTGCCGATGCATTAGAGAAATGAGAATAGTATGCTGGTGTCATGAAACCCTTCATGTTGGTCTCTTACCCTCTATTTTCTAAACTCTTGAGTAGGACAGCTGTAGAAAATCTCTCATGTCCTTTAAAGGATAATGGGCACCTACTTTCAGTGCACACACAAGCAGTTTCTCTGGAGAGCAGGCTATGGTCATTTGCAAACATGTTACAGCCAACTTATATTTGAACAATCTCCAGTTTTGTAATGGTGAGATAAAAAGACTCCATTTTGGGGACATCAGTTTCAGCTCCATGACATTGCTTTCCCAGGTGAGATGGCCTAATTAAAGAAAGACAGCAAATTAATTTAACTACTACAGGCTGCTCCTGGGAATCACCTGTAAGTAACAAGACAGCTTCAAACTGTGTGCTACAGGACTGCAGGTGGGGGCAGTGCTGAAGTGCCGGACAACCCTGTAAATTGAAAGTTGATGAAAGAAACGAATGCTCATTAAAGGAGACAGCAGTTCTCCACCACCGCCTCGTTGGACTGACGTGGGTCGGCCCCACAGTAAACCTGGCCTGTCCTGTCTTACTGTCCTCTTCCTTCCTTCCCCTGGATGGTGCTGTCTTCCTGTGCGCACAAGCCATAATGAAGCTGTCAGTGACTGTGCAACGCAGGCATTGAGCTGTATTCATACGGCAAACAGAACCAGACATACATACACACTCTGTGTCTAAAAACACGCTGACAGCTGTGAACACAATCACATACACGGGTAGGACGGCTGTGGATGAATGAACATTTTCTCTTTCTCATCCTCTTTCATTTTTGGAGTCTTACTGGTTTGTGGTTTGAGCTCTCCATCTCTGTTTTCACTGTTAAGGTTGACCTTATCAACATGCCCCATGACAGGCATACACACACACAAACACACACACACACGAACGGCTTCAGAGCCAGTCAATTTCCTGACAAAATGAAATGCAACAGCAACGGATGGCGTCTTGTATTTATATCTGCCTTTTTCTAAGAGGGAACATCTAACATTTGGATATTGAGTATTCGCGGTACATGTCTATTTCAGCTCGGTAATTTATAACTCAATTTCCAGTGTGCATTGATGCACTTCATACCTCCAAAACACCAAACAAAGCCCAAACCCAATTGTATTTCAAAGCAATTAGGGTGTCCAGTGAGTTGTGAACAGACCACGTTGCGGTGGCTCTGGGCCCGTGTGATATTTTTAATTGTTAATTTTCTGTCACATTAGTCAACTTCGGTGCCTCTGGACAGGTGACCGAGCTCCTATAGACAGCACAGAAAATCACACAGAGGAGCATATTCTTAGTTCCTTGGTGGATAGCATTTTATGTGTAGGGGAAAGGTTCTGCTGAATGTGATGAGTTAAATGACAGCAAAGTATATCATATTTACAGCTCTTTATGGTTGAAATCATCCTAATGCTTTTCAGTGGATGTGCAGGCAGTCAATAGCAATATTAGTTTATGAGTCTAAATTATTAGCTCATTTTGGCTCTTACCTGAAGCTAGCGCAAGGAATGGCGTCACCTCTTTGACCCTACAAAAGCCAACAATAGCAAAATCCATATGAGCAATTAGCCTGCGTAACTCTTACCCTGCCCCTGTGCGTATTTATGTACCTATGTTGTTGTTCCATCACTCTTCCTCTTTACTCCCTTTTTCATTTTCCTGTTTCCCTGTGTCTTGACCCTCCTCGTGTCTCTGTAGGCTGCTAAGTTAATTAGGTGTTTGCTTTTGTAGTTGGGTAATTTTTCTACTGACACTGCAGACCCTGCTCCCTCTATCTCAGACATCTAACGGCGGAGGAAGGAGGCCTGGGGTCTCGACCTCGCAGCCAGCTTCTTTTCCTCTCTCCTGTCTCTTTTACGCTGGGTGACAGGGGTCAAAGGTGAGGGCTTGCATTGTATTTGTGATTATTACCTCCAAAGAGCTATTGCATAGAGCATCATTAAAAGTCAATGCATCTCTCAGTCTCTCCTCACCCCACCGTTATATGCCTAAAACACACACACACTCATTTTGCACGCACTCCGCACACCACCAGCCATTTAACAGCTAAAATACGACCTGTGCGCAGATAAATGTCACCAAGCCATCTATCTGTGAGTGTTAAAAGTCAGCTAATGGAGATGACATATTAGCAGCCCAAATGACTGCCATAAAAACTCCCACCACACCTTGCAGCGCCGCCCGACCACAGTGACTGCAAAAGGATACGGCACTGGCACTGCAACTATCTGTCGGAAGGATGGAGAGGAAAAGAAGGTGATGTCATATCTGGATGGAGGGCTTTTGATTCAATAAATTACAGTATGTGGGTTTGTAAATCTTTACAGTTGTGACTGGATATAATGCTAAAAATGCAGTACTATGTACCTTATAGTGAAAGGATATGTGATCTGTTACCCTGTTAAATGTTACAGGTAATGTAACTTATTCCATCTGTGTATTTTTAGAGTTGTCCAATAGGCTTTATTGACCCCTATTAATCAGAAATATGCTAAAAGATGAAGTTCTTAAACAGCAATGAGCAGCAAAGCAACATAATTAATGTTAAATCCTATATAAAAACACATATTTGGATGTAACCCCTGTGAAATGACCAACATTTAGATGAGTAAGTGTATTTTAAAGGCCCAGGTTGCAAGATTTATGAAGATCTAACTGCAGAAATAGAATCTAATATTCAGAATTATGTTTTCTTTACAATTTTATGACACTACTCATGTTGCAGAATGAGCCAGTTATGATAAAGCAGGTCCCCACCATTTTTCTAGTGGCTTCAAGTGGCCCCTTTTTCTCTTTTATAGTACATGGAATTTGGCATGGAGGTACCTTACTGCTAGAAGTGTGGGTCAGTGTTATCTAAAAATCCCCAAAGTAAACACTGGCTCTAAAAAGGGTGTGTTATATTTAGTAGCTATATATAGGGGAGTGTGGGTGGGTTATTCAGTTGATGTCAGTCTACACCTTCACCACCAAGTGTGACTAAATCTATCTATAAATTGGACATTGAGCTTTTATTGTATTGACAATAGCAAAAGAGAGAGGGGATCACATACAGCCAGGATCAAACCCAGGCTGCTGTGGTAAAGTTTCAGCCCATGCAGGACCTGTTTTCCACTACATCCTGAACTTTTAATAACATATTTATCCACATCACATGCCATTACATGTAACTAGTTGATGACTAACATGGGTAACACATTAACTAACACCATTTAGGTTACAACACACAGACATTTTAACTAACACTTCTGATATAATGCTAATGACCTCTAACCTTTGACCTTTCATAGAGTAGCTGGTCAGAAATTATGGGACAGGCCAACTTCTTATGTCGATGTCTGTATGTGTCAATAGAGCAGCTGCTGTCGCAATCAATACCGCCCTCCATTCCTACTTGAAGATCCTCCACAGGTACGTTTTCACCTCATCTCCTCCTCCTTTATCCATTCTACGTTCTATCTCTTTATTAATTACCCTTCTCTACCCATGCGTGTCTTTCTCTCTCTGAGTGAATGGAGCAGTTGTAATTGCTTCTCTCTGGAGCAGTTAGAAGCGGCACAAAGGAACCGTATAGAAACCACATTTGCATTCAAGATGAGCTGAGATGGAGAGAGGGAGGGAGCACTGCCCTCCTGCCCTATGGTGAGCAGCTCCTCTTACATTCTCTCTCACTCTTTCTCCCTCTCTTTCTTCCTCTCCCTCCCTCTCATCTATTGTCTTCCTCTCTCAATCCCTCCCTC